>JAQGAF010002019.1:0-25644 GCA_034687865.1 Kryphioiulus occultus
TAATCAAATTTGGTCAGAGATAGTCAGGGAAATTGAGTTCCAAAGTTTGGTATGGACCATGAACTTATTTCATGTGTTAATAGACTGGAATGACCTATGATTCGTCGACACTTTCTTGATTGCTTTTACAAGAGGGTTGTGTTCTTGACCGCGTATTAAAAGCTCAATAAAATGCGTATTTTTCAACTCGGGATTGCTTTTGATGAGCAACGGGACGGTTGAAGATGACCATAAAGGAACGTATCAGCATTGGTGTTTAATAATGGTTCATCTAAGGTTAACTATGTTATGCCCGAAATGAAATCCTTTTCCTCGTATAAACCTCATTTCAGAAAGTCATGGCGAATCTTTAGGGCTGGCCAGGACTTAACAATTTGCTGTAAGACTTAACCCCAACCATGGCTGTTGATGAAATATTGCGCAATATTGATAGCCCCATCCAAAGATCTTGATTGGAAATTCCACCGGGGAATTCGAGTTGATTGTAAATTGGCTACGTTGATGGAAATTCCCTGAAGGACAACTTTATGACAGTCTCATGTTGTCTTCCACGTTATTAGGGTGGTCATAAAGCGCACCTATTATCGCGTGTGGTATTGCTGGATAAATAATTCGTTTTCCTTTATATTATCGAAAAATACGTAAATGTGAACTGAATTATTTGCACATACATTGTACACTGAACATGTACAGTAGATATGTCGAGTAAATGCAGATTCTACAACCATTTAACTCGAGGTGAGCCTTGTTTCTACGTCCGTCTGTCTGTAATGAATTTTTTTTTCATTTTAACTGACTTCCCTACGTGCTATAATGCTGAAATTTGGTACACAACGTGATTCTTCGGGACATTTTAATCTTTTAAAATTATATGAATTTATGTCGTTTCCATATCGAGTTATGGGCAATCGAAGTTTTTCAATGAAAGGCTGGACTCTCAAAACGAGGTTTTATTAAAATTAAAAATATACACTAGTCAAAAACCCTGTTAAAAGTGCGAGACATTTGAGTATTTAAAATGTTATGATTTATGTCATTTCCACCTCCAGTTATAGACAAACGAAGTTTTAAAAAAATTATACGCTTGTCAAAATCCCGAGACATTAGGATCTTAAAATTTAGTGGATTTATGCCCTTTCCATCATCTCAAGTTATGAGCAATTGAAATTGTTCAATAAATGGTTGGACTTAAAAACGCGAAGTTTTTTTAAAGAATTATTTTTTGCAATATGCCCAAAAACCTATTAAAAGTATTAACCGACGCCATATACATTTCCGGAATCTATTAACATACAGTAGATAGAAATTAAGCAGGTAGGCAGCCGAAACTTGCATTATTTACTTTAAACTAAACTTTCATGCATTTATCGTCATTATGTTGAAAGAAGCAAAGAAGGCATGCACTTAGTAATAATAGGTACTGATAATGTATTGTGCCTTCCAGCAAGTACGTGCATTTAAAGCATTGGAATTTTAATATATTTCCATCTGATGAACATCAAAAGCCATGTAGATATTCTTTCTGAAAGTTGTAATTTCTTAGCGCCATGCTGGTTGGTTAATTGGTTGTTGAAGTTTGAACTAATGTACATGTATTCACTCACGCGTTATTATTGTGAACGTGATCTACTAACATAAGTAGCATTCAGTGACTCAATTTTTCAATGAATACTTGGAGCCATTATTTTTTTGAGATGAAAAATATCTGCTTTAAAATGGGAGAAGTAAGAAATACTGTAAACTTTCAAGGCTTCAATTGCTTAGTGTGTTAGTTATTATACAATTTAGTAATTCTGCATGCCCAGAATTTAAGGATGCATTAGTGGACTCAAACAATATTCCCAAAAGACGACTTAAGGAGGCACACAATAAAACCACTAAAGGCAATTCCGCAATATTTAAATTAAAAGTCGCCAAATTCGAGGCATTTTGGGGGCGGAGATGCAAAGTTAGCAATCAGCGACGAATTAATAATTGAATCTCAGGTAGAAAAGTTAATTGGGTTTAAAAATCGAAGAGGGCAAACCTGATTAGGTGAAAAGTTGCCGTTCGAGTGCCTCCCTTTTATTACCTCGGTAAATACAATTTATGTCCCTAAATATTCTTTGCGTTGCTTTCCGACTTATAAATCTTTTTTTTTTTTCGTTTTCCCTCTCGTCGACGATGCTTTTTACAGGCTATTTGTTTTACAAGAAATTGGCTTAGGCTCATTCAATTAACTATGAAATGCACTCTCCTTGTTTGAATATCGGTTAGGGGAGGAAAAATGCACAAAACGTTGCTTCGGAAGATTTTACATGAAATTTCTTTCAGATACAATTTTTTGAGCAGCTTTGTTTTCGTCCTTATTCTCCTTGAATTTTAAATTGTTTTCCAGACATTTTATGCCCAAATTTAATGTTTATTGATGTTGAAAGTCGTGTAGGATATGCTACGGTATACATTTATGCCCCACTCCTAATGTGCAGGCTGTAAAGTGAGTCCTATATTTTTAATATAGTCATCTATTTTTTAGAAAAGATCCTATATATTCCTATACTTTACTGCAATCTGCTGTAACAAAAAAATATAGCAGATACTGGCTAAAATTCATCATCTGAGATCTGCTTTTTCTAAAAAATTTCGCCTGCATCTATAATTTCCAGTTTTGTTTAAAAAAATTGACTAAGACATTCTGCTGATTATTAATATTTCTAAAAAATGTCTTAAAAATGCATTATGGCTAGTTCTTTAAAAAAAAATTCGTCTACTGCGTTCTCTTAAATGTTAGCATTTACACATGTACAATTTTTTTAAAATGAACTCTGAAATCCATCATTTGTGGACCGGTTTTTTGTAAAAAATGCTGTTTAAAAACAAATTACCTATGGCATTATCTTAAATATTAATATTCTTAAGAATGTCTTTAAAAATGCATTATGGCAGTTTTTTTTAAATTTCGCCTACGGCCTCCTCTTAATTGTTATTGTATTTTGTAAAAAATTTGCCTACTGCGTTCTCAATGGGTTGCAAAAGTCTGCCATTCTAAAATTACATTGGTCGTGGTCCAAAGTTTGAGTTTGCCGCTGTTTATTTAGTTCATGAAAGTTTTAATTTTTTTCTGAAATATTTGGTGAAATTTTAGAAAAAAATCAGATATTTACATGTGAAGAAATGTGACCAAAAATGTCATATTTGCATGTAGTAAACTGCGAAATTTACTGATTTTTTCAGAAAAAATTACTATATTATTCTTGCATGTTTTTCATCTTTCCCATATTTCCTAGATTATTCGACCTCCATACTGCTATTCAACCTGAATGTGCACAAAATACAATAACTACATTCCAACTCTACGGTACTTGTCCTTTTGAAAAGAATGTATAGCCGTCATTTATTTCCTGAAAGTTATTACTCCTCGAAAGTTTGCGAGTTCTCGATGATGCTCAAGTTTTCTTTTTCTTCAAACTACCGGCTTAATAGCATTTTGAACATTAATGGACTGGAACATGATGGCTTAAGTTGATTGCTGTCACATACATTAGTTATGATCACACCACTTCACGAATGCACGTCAGAAAACTTCTCTGAAAAGCAAATTCACTTCACAAACATTCTCTTTGCTGTCGCAGTTGTGTAATTGGTTTCGTTTTCTTGTGTTGTAATTTTTTTTGTTTTTTTGTGATAAGCATTATAGGCAAAAGTTCCTCCTAAGTAAGTACAGAATAATATTTCACCTGCGCCATTTTGCCAAAAAAACAGCTAATTTCAACTTGAAAACGAGCTGCATTCGTTCTGATGATGTCATAACAACACACATTCATCATGACTTCACACATCCCCTTAAAGGCTGATTTAACGTTCATTTGGTGTTATTTTGGAGTCACACTTCCAAGGTCAAGGATGTCTGCACCGAGGACGTCAGAAAAGCACATGGCAGTGTGAACGTGAACTTGTGGGTGTTCTGTCATGTCAACAAATCTGGGTTTAAGTGCTGAAACAGGAGGAAGCATTATTTTTAATAAACCTGGTTGAAAACCCAGCATTGTTGATTTTGGCCCTAGGTACACATTGCCATATTGCCTGTCGCACCGCGGAATGTACATGTAAATATCAAACACATGTGGAGGCTTCCTGTAGCCTCGTTTAATGGCTAACGTGTGGAGCAACCTTGATGAAATTCAGGAACCCCGCTTGGAAAATCTTTATTTGAAAGCACGTTATTTGAGGTGTGACTCAGGCATCCCGTGGGCTTCCATCCGTCATTAGCTGGCTTTTTTCCTGGTTTTCTTTGAGAATTTTCGAATGGTAATGGGCCATTTAGAAACGTTTAAATCCGTTTGTATCTAACTTGTATCTTGCCATGTTTGGAGTTGAGAATTGGAAATTGTCTTTCAGAAGCCAGGTCAGGGATCACACCTTCTGGGAAATAGTGACATTTTGATCATTAAGTCACGGAAATTCAGGTGGAAGTCAGGGAAATTCATAATGTCTGGAAATTTTTTGTGGCACAACTATTTTTATTGGTATAAGTATTTCATGAAAAGCTTTAGAAAAGCTTTATTTGGAACATTCATTTTGCATAAACATTGGTCTAATGCGCGTTTAATCATGATGCCATTTTACACAAGATTTTCATAGCGACCTTATAATTCTGACCAACACTGTCGACTTCAATAAATAGGTTTCATCCAGTCAAAATGGCACCAATTAATTTCTAACCTTGATGAAGATGCAGCCAAAATATTTTCATTGTGCAACGTTTCGCCTACTACGGAATTATCAGTGCCAACTTAAGATAAACCCTTTCCTAATAATGAACCTAATTTCGTCATTTGCTGTGATGGGTCACTTGAGGATGACTGGCTTTCATAGACAAGTGCCGGTAATTAAAGCGTGATGTGCATGTTAATCCAAACTTCAATACAAGCCACTGATGTATTCCTAGAAATTCAAATTGCTTTCATTGCTAAACACCGAAAAGGTCTTTAAGATCATTGTTTTAATATTGCTTGTTAAGTTTATTATTTATTTACTCACTTTCCTGTCAGCTAATGAATGGCTGATGAGTATATCACGCTTATAATCTGTAACGTCAAACTCATTTCAATCACACTTCTCCTAATGATCGCACAGTAGCGTAATTGTCTCCAAAAAGCGATCTTGAGATTATTTTAATGACCTTATTAATATTCGAGAGATATGGATGTGACGTGATGTGAACATGCCACGCCGTAATGATAATACGCGATGAAAGTGCTAGTTTGCAAACGAACAACATCAACAACAACAACAACAACAACACAAAGCCCTAAGGGGACTAACCCTTATGGCCGTAATTTCAAAATTAGAAAAGTGTTTCATAAAACTCAAGGGTAGCAATTATGTGCTCCCAAATTGCAGTGCAAGTGAAATTGGGAGCCTTTACATGTACAGGAATGACAACATCGTCAACATCCATTGATCCATTCAGTCTCTTCATGGACATTGAGAAAATCAACTTGCACGATGACTAATCAGCTCAATGAACCAATCTGACAACATTGGACGATCATCTTATAAGGAATTCTAGCATGGACTGGATCTGACATTTTACACCAACTCAACTTGTTATCTGCCAAAAGTCATTCCTGTAAACATAAAAATAAACGACGCTCACGCACGCCACAAGTACACGTACCGACTTTGTCATTGGCGAATCCACACGTAATTAACTGGGTTGTTTTAAGTGTAAAACATGGCCGATTCACCGCTGAATGAACATCTGAATTAGATGTTTATTTACGTGTTCCAGGTTTCCAGCTATTTAAAGGCGATTCTAACCCCATACCTGCGATATTAAAAATTCGGAAACAGAGCTTGTCATCAGTATTACTTGACACGCAACAGGCGTACAGTAATTCTGGCATTTTTAGTAGATTACCCAACTTCAAAGACATGCCTGTAACATGTTTCTTATGGCTGTCAACATACTGCATCTTCCGAAAAACTGGAAACATTTTGGAAGCCGAATAAGGTTACTTGTTGGAAATGTTCAGTGTTACAGCAAACAGTAGAACCTCCAAAGTTGACCACCTTCCTAGGTTGACCACATTTTAACTGACCGCACGGTCACCAAATTAACTCAATCGAAGGTGACCACTATATGTCGCCTATCTGCACCTTTGTATGGTGTATGTTGACCACTTGGACTATGACATACAATGGTAATTTACACTCTGTCTCAACATGTCTCACATGGTCTCAACATGTAAAGTCAGGGATTACTGTATTTATTGGCGGCTTGCAAAACTTATGCTGTATACCACTGAAAAGTAAATGTCTCTATAGAGGTCAAGAATTCATTTTGAGCCCCTTCAGTTTTAGGGGAGCTTGAGCAGGAAATAGACAAAATTTCTTTTTTATTTGGAAACTCAACAATAAAACATCACAGAATTTGATTCGAGATTTGTGCTGTTTATTACCGCAACATGTAGGACGATTGTCAGGATAATGCTTTCTAATCTTACAGAATACAATTTTTAAGTACACTGTACACTTACATTAATGTTTCTGCGTTAAAATTCCAGTACTACTGTACTGTACGTGTAATTGCTAGATAAATTTGCAGCGCATTAGCAATACTGGTAATGCATTCAGAACACTTTAATAAGATTATTCATAAATGATTTCCTGCGGTTAGGGCTAGTAAAATAGAGAAATTACATTTTTAGATTAATTTGGATAGAATAGGTTAGGATAATCACAAAAAGGATAAATGGCGACTTGTCCAAACGCCTTTTTCCAAATGTGCATATAAAACTCCATTACAAAAAATTGAAAAGTATTTTTAAAGTTGCTAGTAGGTTGGTTTCCATTTTTTGTATTTTTATTGGTATCAGAGACGTGTTTCAACAGGTATCAAACAAGTCTGGTCGGGTGCAAAGTATACCTATCATAGGTTTCAGAGGGCTACCCTACAGTGTGCAACATTTTGGAAACCTTTGAAATACATTGAATATAAAGGAAACCTTTCAAAAACCAATAATGAAACCTTAAAGAAACCATCATAGGTTTCTTTACACGATTATAAAATTTGCATACCAATAATACACCTTAAAAATACCTTGATACCTACTGGATACTAGAAATTAACTAGAATTATACTTAAATGTTTTGTAAGGGCTTATATTAGTATATTGAATATTGGACACATTGAAATATAAATATTATGTGCACATTTGGATAATTGTCCGTTTTCCGAAAAATATATTGTTGACAAGTTTGAAATTTGTAAACATGTTGAGAGAAACGTTTTGAGATGTGAAATGCAGAAAAATCGAACTCTCCCATAAGGAACTCCTTAAGATTCCTAAGAAAGGGAGAATCCTTAAGATTTTTCAAAACAAAACTACGATACTTGACTTGCATGTGGGACGTGTAACCAAGATCATCGAGAGTTGTGGCATTTATAATCCACTCGTACGAATTGTATTTACGTTTCCACGTCAATTTATTACCCCCTTTGCCCCCTCCCAACTATAAATAAACACGAACACATTGCTTCCTTTGCCGAAACTACACTGGCTTTCTTGATCTGTTAGGGGATGGATTTTTCTATTTTTATTTTGTTTTCAATCTCCCTGATCGAACTATCCTTCACAAGCAATTCTGCATCAGCGAAATTCTGTCATCCACTTCTGTGCTCCTCGTTGATTCGCTGTTTTCTGTTATTATTTTTTTCACCAATATATTGGATACGTCTGACGTGGTGCAGTTAAACAACGTCTTTATCAGCAATTTGCACTTTGCTTACTTAAAGTAATTATTGCTCATTGAGGTAAGCTTTGTTGTTTTTCCTGACCTTGCCCATTTCAAAAATGAGCTTTTAGAGAAATTGACTTTGGGACCCATTTACGATAGTCAGATATTGTGAACAGTCCACATTCTGAGTCTGTTAAAAAATCTATGGTTAAATAATCTTTTGACATTTTGTCCATTAAGTCAGGAAACTTCAGGTGGTAGTCTGGTGTATTCAAACTGTCTGGAAATCTGTTGTGGCACAGCTATTTTGATTGGTATAAGTATCTCAGGAAAAGCATTAGAAAAGCTGTATTTGTGGTCTACTTTATCATTTCTTATCATTAATATTAATTTTCCTTATAAAAGTTCACCTAAAATGCATTATTTTTGTTAAAAAAAATTTCGCCTTCAGCGTTTCTGTCATTATTAAGAATCTTTAATATTTCAAAGAAGTAGTCCTCAAAAATGCAGTGTTGAGATCTATTGGTTTCAACCACTTATGTTCGCATCATTATTAATATTATTTCAATAAAATCCAATATTTCCTGTAATTCTTAAAAACACTCGCCTATGGCAATCTCTTAATTATTATTATTATTTCTTCTTACAAAATTGTGGGCTACTTCCATTATTTCGTGATCAGATCTATAATTTCTAAAATTTCCGGCATATGGTATATTTTCTGGGATCAAATCTAGAAAAATTGTTTCTTGAAATTGTCTGGAAATTTTCCAAAAAGTATCTGGGGAACCTGGAAAAGTCAGGGAAATTCAATTGACGATTTGGTTAGTCATCCTTACAGAAAAATACAAAAAATAATTAATTATAAATCAGGTTTTGTCAGGGAAAGTCAGGGGAATTGAGTTGCAAATTTTGGCATAAACCAAGAAATCGTGGCTGCAGTATGATATCAGCTTGTAAACCTGATCTGAATCCAAAACAGCTTTAACATCTCATGTAATATACATGTTTGAAAGAAGTAACTCGGACATATTTAGGTTTTTATAAGTTGATCTTGGTAGAAGAAAATGTTGTAAGAAGCTGTAAGATACAGGCTGTAATATTCACTCACTCAGTTTTTTTTCTCAATTTCTAACATCATCTGACAGTTTTTTGTCCTGTGCATGCAGTTGTCTCTGTTGCAGGGGTAGACGCTATCACAAATTATACTTCACTATGATTTGTTTTTGCAAAATTTTATTCTGATGCATTTTTGGTAAATAATCGATAGATGTCGCAGTGGCATCCCGCATCGTGAGCGAGTCTCCTAACAATCTGTGAAATATAAGAACAATATATTGATGATTTATCTTTTGTTTCAAGTATGTCTAGGTATTTGGTATTTTCGTTGTACAAATTGTATATGGCAGTGCGTTCCAATTGGATCAGATGATGTACATGTATTTTCAATTGTCATTTGGTGAATTTTTGGGGGTGAGGATGTGCATTTTTGAGACAAGGATACACACACACTGAGAAGACATATTTTTGATTCAATTCCGTAATTCAAAATTCCTTATTTGGTTATTAAGATGTTTTTTAAATCTAAATAATATCGTGCTATTTTGCAGGGTTTTTCTTAGTATTCATAAAAGCACGGGGCAATATTTTATTTTCCAAGATTTGTGCACTTCAGTACACTTGTCAAGGAAAATGTTTTGAACTACATTATAATATTGATGTAAGATATTCTGCCATGAAAACCGTTTTCATTCATGGTATTTCATGCGTTCGCAGAGCATGCATCGATTGCAATTTCATTTGGAAGAAGCATTTCAAAATTGTGAAATATAACTTGTTATTCGCAAATTCACTGCGCAATAGTTCTGCAATGAGTTTCATATTTTACAGGGGATACATTGCCATAATTGCAAGTTGGATTAGATGACATAAAATGGATTGCTGATGCAGATCGAAACTGAATATGTTCTCCATAAATTCATTATTCCTGGGTACAGCAGAGAAATTCTTAAAGTAAATGGACAAATATTCCTTGAAATGTACTCACAAAGATTTTCATGTATTCCTGATTTTCACGTTAACAAAAACACACTTTACTTACTGTACCTTTTAAATGGGGACTTTTGCAATATCCTAATGGCAGTGCTAGATTGTGAGTGAATGTGGCAATTTCGTTGTTTTCATGAAGATGGTTGCATAGTGTATTTTCATAATTTCCAGAGAATGAAATTTCCATTAAAGGGTTTCATTATCTGCATGCGGATGCAGGCTTGTTATTTACTTTCATAATACGTAGGGCTACTTCAACATTAATCAGTTTTGAATATGAGCTTATCGAGCATTTCTTTTCTTACTTTCATTTTGATTTGCGTGTGCTCGAATCTCGAGTTTGATGTATTGCTTATCCTGACATTTTCCTGGTTTGCAATAAAGCCTACCAAATCATGCAAACATTTTTGCAAAAAAAAATACTAACCTCGTTTCCAAGACATTTCATTCAGTGTACGTTAGAGCATCGTCTCAATGTACTTGAAGAGGTCAGACCTAGATAAAAAAAATTGAGCAGAAGCATCGAAATGTATGCATCAAGATTTTTTACATGATACTGCAAAGAAATTGTTTTGAAGAAAAATGGGATTTTGTAATGAAATTCTTTATCTCGCTAAAATAAACAGGCAAAGCCCCACTTTGAAAACGCCAGACAAACGCATGGAAATTTAATCGCCATTTCATGTGCTAAAATGATCAAACTTGGTATTTAAGTAAATATCTCCGTTTTGCAATTGAAAGCAAACAAGATAAGTAAAATGGGAACTGTCTTGACGTTTTTCAAAACTAACAATTGAAAAACTAGCTTCCTAGACGACGAAATTTATGGAAATGACAACCCTGCAATTTATTCAATTTCTTGGTTTCAACCTGTTCGTTGCTTACTTGACATTATCGATAGTGAGGCCTAGGCCCTTTCCTTTTTTCCGTTATTTTCGTTTTTTCCCCAAGTCATCAATATTCTAAACGTCCTGAAACTGGATAGACTTGGGATAATGAAAGGCTTAATTATTTATCAGCAAAGCTCCATTTACAATCAACGATTGGGTAAGTTTATCGGTTGTTTTGATGTCTACAACTTTGCATACAAACACAATGGAGACAGATGGGATAGAAATTAATCTAACGGTGTTTTTCTCGACAATGTAACATACAGTGTAGTGCCTGGCACATAGTAAAGAATAATTATTTTGATCATAGAAGATAGAAACCGTTTTGATAACTTAGATACGAATTTATTTTTAAGTTAATTGAAGACAGTTGCAATTATGATTACACAGAAAAGCTGCAATTTACTTAATTTCACTGGAATTCATTTACGGTTGCATTGTTTGGTTAATTTGGGGTATGATATGTTGGGTTAAGACTAAATGTGCACATTTGGTGCAGGGACTATAACAAAGTACTGTAGAATTTCCAAAGTTGACCACCTCTCTATGTTGACCACGTTTTACCTGATCGGACGGTCACCACATTAACTCTGCTTGTTGTATGTTGACCACTTGGAGTATGACACACCATAGTAATTTACTCAGTGTATGTTGAACAGCATGGTATCAGCAGTCTCAACATCTAAATTCATGGATGATTAAATTTATTGTATGTCTGCAAAACTTATACTGTACACCCCTGGACAGTAACTGTCTCTTTAGAGGTACTAAAGTTCATTTTGAACCCCTTCAGTACCCCTACTGTATTGTATGTATAATTGCTGGTTAAATTTGCAGCATATTAGCAATATTGATACTGTGTTATGAACATTTGAATAAGATTATTCATGAATAATGATTACTGTAAAATGTAAGTACACGCATTTCACTGAATTAAAATCCTGAGACAGAACAAGCCTCGTTCCATATGTTGACCACCTCCTTAGGTTAACCAGGTTGCGACAATCCTTTGAGTGGTCAACTTACAGAGGTTCTAATGCACATTTTTGTCCACTTACAAAATCTTAGAATCCAAAATTTTAAAAATTTACAAAATCTTAGAATCTTAGAATGGCTCAATTCCAAGAACGCGTACTGCTGAAGCGATATGAAAAACAGGCAAACTGTAATATTGTACAAATATTTAAATATATTAAATATGTTTACCCTTTAGCTAGAATCTCATAGATAGTTCCTTTTGTACCAGACGTTCATTCATTTACTTTGTAGCCGAAACGAACGTTTTGTGTGCTGAATAATAAAAGGGCCAATTTTCCTGAGAAATTGTGCATTGATAGAATCTGAAACGGTCCTAAGGTAAATGTTCCTATCGGGAACACCCCAGTGCGTCGGAATTTCATTAAATGTGTATCAGAGGCACCATCTGGCTAAAATCTCGTGTGGGTTTCGTTGTTGCTGGCATTGATTGACACTCATTGACAGTTACAGATGTTTCAACTGGTAATAGATCCTGAAGCTGATGTTTATCTCTATTGAAAAACACTTTGGCTCAATTATCGAGCGTTTTTTGCCACTATTAAGCCGTCTAATTTGAACGGTGTTTGACGATTGGGCGAGGCTCCAAACACAATGCTAGGCGAGATAATAGGAAGGCTCGACGACCGTTATACTTTTAGTAATAACGACTTCCACGTCTTCTGCACAGCTGGCTACGTTCTCATTGAAGCCCCAGCCTTATACAAATTATATTGCATAATCTCAGATGAGTGGCACCAAGTCAGCAGGAAAGTAGCACAGCTTGCACATAAATTGATATGGTTTTTTTTCTCTTTTTTTCTCAAACTGAGCATAAAAAGATAGGTATGTTCCAAAGTTATGCCTCTACAAGAAATGTCATGGCGTGGGCAAGGTCAGGGTTTATGTTATGGAAACGTGGGCACTTTATAGTGACTGTAAGGTAACACGTCGCAAAATTAACTGTTCCTCAAGGGCGTATTCATTTTAGCTTACTGTTGCAGGGAATTTACAAAAGGGTGATGGGATTTTTGTCTTTAGATTGGCTCACAAAATACAAATTTGGGTTTTAATTCTTCATTTGTCACCTATCAGTTCATGGAAGTCATGGAACAGTCATAATATTTACATCAGGGTCATGGAAAAGTCATGGAATTTACATCAGGGTCATGGAATTTACATCAGGGTCATGGAATTTACATCAGGGTCATGGAATTTTTGTCTTTTGCTTAGTTCACAAAATAAAAATTTGGGTTTAAATTCTTTATGAAATTTACATCAGGGTCGTGGAAAAGTCATAAAATTTACAACAGGGCCATGGCATTTTTGTCTTTTGATTGGGTCACATGAAACTTGAAAGGACCCATGTTCTAATTGGCATGGAAAAAATTTTGAAGTCATGAAAAAGCCATGGAATCTGCAATACCTAATCCAGTAGACACCCTGTGTTGCTTTTTTGGGACTATACGTATAATTGTTGCTGTTTGTTTGGGAATCTATTTCTGTCAAATTTATACAAACGCTACAGTGGGAGTTGCTTTGTGAGTTTTTAGGGCAGGCAATTAGGTTGTTTTGAAGATACGTCCTACTAATACACTGTACTTGTTTAATAAAATGGGGCCAAGCTTTTCTGCTATGTGGAAAAGCGTTCTTATTTTGATGACACTTAACACTGTTTTTGCAACAGATGTTTCAAAGGATGATCGACCTTATTTGCAAATGTTATTTAATTTGAGCTATTCTTAAACATTTTAGACATATCAGTAGACAAATTAATGAAATTTAAAATGGGGGCAAACACTTAAGGCAACACTGCTATGTGGGGAAAACTCTCTTTGGTTTTAAATATTTTTTTTAAAAAAAAACCTAAATATTGAAAGATGAACAACAGGTGTTTCAAAAGATGATCAACCTAATTTCCAAAAGTTATTTTATTTGCGTTATTCTTAAACTTTATAGAAATATCGTTAGACAAATATTGAAATTAAAATGGGGGGCAAACACTGCAAACACCTCTGCTTTGCTGGAAAGTGCTACTAGGTTGAATACAAATTTTTTTTGTTAAAAAAATACTAAATATCAGTCAGAAATGGTTTCCTTTAAAACTAAACATGACTGTTGTTGTGGTAAATCTTGATGTAACCCTACATGTCCAAAATATTTTCTATACACGCTGTAGATAACATATCAATAGTACACATCATAGGGTACTTACTGTACATGTACATGTACTGTATGTCTCACAATAAGTACGTTTTTATAGTTCTAACATGTTGAAGTCAATTATTACACTTGTTCAGTTTTACTTTGCTTATTGTTGTCCCATTTTCTCGCTAATCGGGGCAGCAATGCAGTGTGTGGGTGCCTTTTTCTGCGATTAATCCTAGCTGTTGCCCGAAATTAAAAAGCAGTTTGCCATCCTGCAAATAACCCTCCTTAGGAAGCAATCACTGCAAACAGCTGCCATTCCGGGAAGACCCTGGTCCATTACGGGTATTGGGGACCATCTAATGACCTCGGAAAACGTTAGGCGATTTTTGCTGAATTGGGAACTTTTTCTTGCTTATCTCTTGCCAGGCAATGAGCTCTTGTTGTAATTAAGAGCAGTTTTATTGGTTCTGCTTTAGTATTATGCGGAAATTAGTCGTATCTGACTGAAGTGCTGGATTTAGACTTGGCCTGCTTTTCTCCATTTGCTAATCTTCGATGATGCAATTTTGAAAGGCTGCTTCGTGACTGCATGAAGTTTGTTACCGGAAGGACACAGGATTATACTGTTCATGTACATAAGTTTGTCCGAAAGTTTTTTTTATTCCTATCAAACAACAAAACATAATCCAATATCGATGAAATTCCTGCAAGGTCCAAGGACCAGTGTGCAGGAGCTAACATATGAAGAGACAAAAGGCAGCTGAAGACATAAATGTTGCATCACACAAAGTAAAAGGAACCATCTCAAAAACACTCCTGAATTAGCAGACTCTATAATACTTTCAAAATATAAACACAAAATATCATCACTCATAATTACACTCCAAATTAAATAGTTACATTACACATGTGTTTAATTGGAATTTTGTGAGTAACATTGAGAACATTGGGACAACAATTTAATAACAACACAATTCGTGAGCCATAAGACCTCTGTCCTCCTAAGTTCTCACTCTATTCAAATAAACAAAGTTCCTTCTTCGGGCGCTATAACTCTGAGCAAGGTTGGCAATATGAGTTTTGCGCTTAGCTTGAATTAAGATCAAGCTGATGAATCTAAAGCAGCTAAACAAAATTTGAATGGATACAAGTGGATTCAAATGGAGAATTTGGATGCATTTTGATGTGCTGGATACAAATGGATGCACGGCCTTAATTCAAACAACATTTCACTAGAAGAATAATCTTTCACATGATGTGATGATGTTCAAAACATTTTATGAGTCAATGTATCGAGGATACATTTTGGATACAAATCAGTCTTGGTTGAAACATTTTCCATACAAATCAGTCTTGGTTGATACATTTTGGATACAAATCGTTCTCTGGGTGGATATATTTTTGGATACAATTGTGCTTACACCCACTCCCAGCCCGGCAATCTTTTTCTCAATTTGAAGTTACTTTAAATATACATGCACATGTAATGAAGTTACCCTGAGTTGTCAGTGATATTGAAATCTGGTGATTGTGCTGGTCAAGCAAGATGTTTAGGTGCTCCTTAATTCTTGCTATTCGAAATCATATGGCCAACTAGCTACATGTATATTCCTCAGATTCTTACGTTGTAGTGTTGTCATTGGTATGCCCATTCTATGCTTATGCAGCACGCAAGTCTTACAGTATCCTGTAACTGATTATATTCATGATCATGTACATGTATTAGTCCCCCTGATGTTGGTGATGGGCTCTCGTGTGCGAAAATAGGCCAACGTTAAAATCTTACAAACAAACAAACATGTATTATAGTCTGTGTGCAGTAATGTACGTCGAAAACCTTACTTCGCAAACTTGAAAAGTGCATTTTACTTATGGTTACTAAATGTCTATGTTATTACTTAGTGTCTTATTCTGGATTATTTTGCATATTTGATCTCACTGCTGCTACTTTTGCTTGAACATAATGTAGCTTAGTTGTTTTCGCCTCAAGAAAATGTGCATGGGAATTTCCACCTGGAAAACTTCTCACGCTCACGTCTCAAGTGTTGCCTAAACTGCAGACTTTACTCCAAATTTTCCTGCTATATTTTCAAAATGATAGCCTTTTCTCGTTCCTATCCCAACCCCAAAATCCAAAATCATGGCTAACATTCCAAATCGTGGGAAAATAAGATAAGTCGGTATTAGTAGGATATGAGCAAACTTTCCCCACAAGGAAAAGAAATGCATTTAAAATGCATCGTGAAATGCATTACGAATTGCAAGATACACTGCAAATGCATTGGTCGTTTTTTATCGCAACACGAAATAAAATTGATAATGTAAAGAAAAATGCATTTCACTAATGCATGTTACAATGCATTTTAATATATACTGAGTTCGGTATTTCACAATGTTTTTGAAACTACCTACTTACAAAAGTTGTGTCCTGCATTGAATTGGATGAAATTGGTGTATATTTGAATTTAAACTTTATTTCATTGCTAGTTCTAATTTATTTATTGAATATATAATGTTTTTTTTTAAAATTCATAATTGAAATTTTTTTAACCTTGAAATTATTCAATATAGTAAAACTTTTGACATTTTACAATGCATGGAATATACATGTAAATTGTAAAATGCATTCTTCAATGCACACGAGCTACATTACAGCGTGCATTACACATTACATTCCCCTACACATAAAACATCGCAATATGCATTCCATAATGCATTACAAACTGTTTAAGCACGCATATTAAAATGCATTCGGAAATGCATTTTCAAATAATTTATCAATACAGTTTGAAACTAAATTTGTCTCAATCTAGACATATTAAAATGTATTTTCCAATGCATGTTTTATAGTGCATTTATAAATGCATTATCATTACATGTGGGTGGGCCTACTAATTTCCTTCTAATCTTGAATAAGTCTGCACTTCTCATCCTCATGTCATATTCCTGCCAAAATCCTCCCACGCATGTAGACCCCCCAAGTCGCAGCTGGGGGTCATCACCTCCAACCTGGTCCCACCTTTCCAGTTTAATATTAATTCCGAGATGGCCAATATTTGTTGGCCAGATATGTCCGGCAGTAAAAGCCGACGCACCTCATTAAAAGCAGATGACCCAATATGCAATGGCTCGCTTGGCCAATGTAGGAAATGATTACCTTTTCGCGCCTTTATCGTCCTTTTTATTGAGCAGGTCGTGCGGGGGTGGCAAGGGGATACCTTGGCTTTTGGTTCCAACACGACCATAACGCTTGATCACCGCTGGTGCACGCATGTTACATTAATCAGAAAATGGTCGGCCATAACTTTTTGGCTCTCGTCTAATCGCTCGTTATGGCCAATGTGCGATTATTGTTCGTGTATAGGTTTGTTTGAGGACGATGCCATTGGGGACCCCTTAATTGCACCTGATGAGCATTTTACGAGCGAAACTGGAATTGTAAACCATATCTGTCAGATCGACTCAGTTTTCAAAATTTGCGTATGACCCGATACTAAGGCAGAACACAGCATAAACTAATCTTGTGTAAAATAATATCCTCTCTAAAATGATAAAATGGATCGTTCACGACTTGGGACCCATGTTTGAAATAATGAACCTCCTTGAAGTGATATTAAATAATTTGTATTGGCCCCAATGATTTTGTAAAGGAATATTAACAAATAAACAGCAAAAAATATCAAGCATGCTGGGTTATGCAGTCAGGGAAAGTCAGGGAATGTCAGAGGAATGTTGACATTTTTACCATTAATCAGGAAATTCAGGTTTAAGTCAGCGAAATTCATAATGTCTGGAAATTTGTTGTCGCACAAGTATTTCCCATTGGTATAAGTGTCTCATGAAAAGCATTAGAAAAGCTCAATTGTGATCTACTAAAAATTTCGCATGTTTCGCTTATGTAAAATTCACTAAAATGCATTATTTTTTTAAAACAAAATTTCGCCTACGGCTTTTCCTCCAAAAAGTGTCTGGAAAAGTGTATGGAACAGTCAGAGAAATTCAATTGAAGATTTGGCTAATCATCATGTCAAAAACATACAAAAAATAATTAATTGGTGCGTTGCAGATAAAGTTAATTTTAATTACTTGTTATATTTTTTATTTGAAAAGTCAGGGAAGTTAATCAGATTTGGTCTGGACAAGTCAGGGCAATTGAGTTGCAAATTTTAGTATGAACCATGAACATGGTAGCAAAAATATCATAAACCATTTTAATGACATTGGAAGAAACTGTCAATATTTTCAGCAGTCATCTTTTTTAAAATCAAAGGTGTAAGATATTTTTGGGCACCCTGTATACCGAGATTTGGGATTCTTATTTTATTTTAATTCAATATTTCCATAAGATGGAGAGCTAGTCGATGGTTTTGCTTTTAAAACTGAAAATGTGTTTTTTGTTCATATTACAAACGAAAACAAAAAGGAAAAATGCCCAGTTGTTTCCCTGAAATCGATAGTTTTGCATAAGACGATTTTCAAAATATTCATGCACGCTTCAAGTTTCCATGGTTTATTTTTAACTTACTGCACTTTATAAAGTTAGAGTCGAGGCAATATATTGGAGTAAGACTAGCCACTCATCTTATTATTGGACGAAAGTAAATAACCTCCAAAAACGGATGGTGTATTCTTAAAACAAATGCATATTCGCTCGTATAAGTGTCGTAAAATGGGACAAAGTTGCGACTTTGCGTTTTATTGACGCGTCTGTTATTTTATATTTATATTTTATATTTTTATATATACAAACGCAGTCGTTGTCATATATTCTGGAAACGACAACTGGCTCTTTTAAAAACAAATGCAGGAGACGCGACGTAAAATACATAAAGTTGCGACTTTTCAGTCATTATTGCTTTATTGCATTATTTCATGAGAATTTTGGCAAATGCGAGTTTGAGAATTGTCCCCTTGGCCATGAGAAACTTTATTCGCCTTACGTTGTCATCTAAAGTACTCACCTATACAGATCAGACGTTGGATGATATACTTATATCATGGAAAACTGTATTTGTGTTCCAGTTTTTCTAAAAATTTCGCCTGCGGCGTTTTCATTATTATTTCTTATCGTTATCATTAAATTTTCGTATGAAATATTCACCTAAAATGCAGTATTTTTGTTTAAAACAATTTCGCCTACGACGTTTCCGTCAGTATGAAGAATTTTTTTAATATTTCAAAGAAGTCCTCGGAAATGCCTTGTTAGAGATCTAGTGGTTGCAACCACTAATGTTCGCATAGTTATTAATATTAATACACTAAAAATCCAATATTGCCTTAATTTTTCAAAAATGTCGCCTATGGCAGTCTCCTAATTATTATTGAGATAATTATTATTTCTTACAAAATTGTGGGCTAACTCCATCATTTCGTGATCAGATCTATAATTTCTAAATTTCCGCAAAATGGTGTATTTGCACGGCTCAAATCTGTACAAATTGTTTCTTGAAATTGTCTGGAAATTTTCCAGAAAGTGTCTGGAAAACCTGAAAAGTCAGGGAAATTCCATTGAAGATTTGGCGAGTCATCCTGACAGAAAAATACAAAAAATATAGTTAATTGTAGTGTTACAGACAGTTAATTTTAATTACATGTGGCATTTTTTAATTGATAATTCAGGGATATTAATAAGATTTGGTCAAGGAAAGTCAGGGAAATTGAGTTGTAAATTTTGGTATGAACCATGATGTAGGTTAGGACAGATTAGGTTAGATTAGGTTAGTTTAGGTTAGCTTAAACAAGTAATTGACTTTTGCCAACAACTGATGGCAAACAACTTTCCGTGAACCACATTTTACAGCGTGTAATTTTACAGCTAAATTTCTGTATGCGGATTTTCCGTTATCCCGTTGGGCATCAGGCACTTAAGGTGAAGACGGATTGCCCGGGTCAGGGGATAGTTAGATTCTCACAGCAAGAAATTTTCATTTATACAATGTTTTTTAAAACACGCAAAAGAATGAAAAATTATCTTACCAGTTATTCAGCAGTACGTACTTCAGTATCAGATTGATAGAAATATTGTCTATATTTGCAGATAAGTTTTTTATTCGCGATTTACTTCGTTCAGATTTCAATTACAATATCCAGGAAACCAGTAAATCGAATTCGATCGAACCAAAATCGAACGAGCCGTTGCCATAGTTACGACGAGAAAAGAACGACACATGGAAAGTATAATGCAAATCGGAACGAAGTAAATCGTGAATAAAAAAATTAGCAGCATAAATTGCTTATATTTCTGTCAATCATGCACTCAAGTAAGGTCTGCTGAATAACTGGTATATAATTTCTTATAGATTTGCGTGTTTTTAAAAAACATAGTATAAAATAAAATGTACCATGAGGATAACATGAGGAATTTAACTCTGAATTTAACTCCTTCATCGGCTTAAGCAAACCCATTAAAATGGAATAAGAAAATTAAAAATGGAACAAGGAAATGGAGGCGAAGAATTGCATGCGCACACATTCAATAATATCGCGTGATGAGAACGTCGTCACATGCACGGAAATAATTCGCACCCACGAGCGTGTCATAGGTCACGTAGGTCAACTATTTATGCATGGTTCCCCCAGACCTGGAAAACCTGGAAAGTCAGTGAACTCGAAAGGCCTGGAAAATCAAGGAAAATTGATTTGCTTTGAAAAAGTCAGGGAAATTCACCAAATCAATTCTAGGTATCGCATATCTTCATAGTTATTGGTTTTCACGAAAATCAGGAGATGACAAGCTTTTAGAAAGAAATTAATAGAAATTAGTAATGAAATTGTCCATTTGAAAAACTAATGTAAATTCGCGGTTGCCTTGTGCAGGTCTGTGTGCTGCACCTTTTTGGTATAACAAGCAATAATGCACATCATATTTTTGCATTTTCAGATTGGTTTTGGTTTGAAAATCTGGAAAAGTGAGGGAAGTTGAAAATTTCGTTTCTGGTTAACCCTATTATCTGTTATGGCTGTTCGTCATTGAGGTAGCCTGTGTGTCTATCTGCATATAGTACGTGTATTTACAGGGTAGACTATAGACGAAGACGCTTCAATTATTCAGTGAAAAACTTTACGAATGTGAAGCCAGGAACATTGATAGGTTCGTCTATTTAATGCTCAAGCGTTTATTTGCCGTTTACTCGAAATTTCAATCTCACGGTGCAGCTTTTAGCCACTTTCAGCTCGGTTTTAAATTGATTGCGTTTGGCTTTCCAAACATATTCACGCCCAATCAGCGTTTTAGGAACCAACGGTAAATACCGAAAAAAAAGCTTTTCGAAACACTCCAAAATCACAAATTTTCACTTCTCTCTTTACTGAAGTGTATGAATCGAGTACGTTTTTCGAGAAAATAACACTTGGGCACGACGCAGCTCGCTTTTCTCTAACAAAAGCTCGTTTTACGTGGGACGTGTTATTTCAACCGAATTTTCGACGAAAATAAATTGAAAAGATTTATTGGGCCAAATGAAATGGCTTTGTCCACTTTGCCCAAGACGTCAAGAATCCTGGAAAGGAGATTGAAATCGCAATAGCGTTTATGCTGTTTAAACTGCACTCCACATTTTGCAAATCAATGACCTCACCAAATGTACGTGTTTTCCGATACTCTTTCCTCAATAAGTACGGGCATTTGTTCCAGTTTTCTTATTTACGAGAAGCTGATTCATAAGACTAGCATTAAGTAGGACATAACATGGTGACTACCAACCTGGAAAATTTGGAAAGATCAGGGAATTTTATGTTCAAATTGGAAAACCTGGCAGGGAAATAATTTTTAATTGATGCCTGGAATTTTTCGATATCAAAATTGTATTTCGTGTTTGTTCGCTACAACTCTCATACACGGTAAATCAGCAAATATGATTAGCCTGATAATCAATTCAACCATTACCGTATAATTCAGAATTTGTGATTATATTGCATGAAATGTTGCATTAGTGGTGATTTAGTTTACAAAAATTAAATTGCGTTCAGTTTTGCCTTTGTTATTAATATTTCTGGAAAACGTGGTCGTGAGATTACCCCTAAAATCCATTATTTCTGGTGATTTTTTATTCGAGTTTCGTCTATTGGGTTAATTTCTGTCGCTATTAATATATCTTGAAATGTTCAAAATGGTCTAAAACATCGTTATTGGTGATTTAATATTTGTATAAAAATCGCTAAGAAATTTCTTTCATTAGCATTATTATTTCCCAAAAACATTTCGAGCAAAATATACCTAAAATTCATTGTTTCTGGCAGTTTTTCAATGAAATGTTCGTAAAATCCATCATTGGGGAATGCTTATTTGGTAATGAGAACTAGTTTTCCAAATGCTTTCGCCTTGTAATAGAATTGTGGCACACATTTAGTCATTAAAATATATTTTTTGAACCTGTAAAAATTAGAATAAAAGCCTGGAAAACTTGGAAAACTCAGGGAATTTTGTTTTCAGAAATTGTCACCATGCTTAGATAAAGCATTAATGTCCGTTCTTATAGATGAATTGAATTTACATGCTAGTCAAGTTGATCTACATGTATAATAGAATGTGGAAATAACATGTGAAAATTAAGTAGAGATAGTTTTCTTCAGGTTTTGTGAAACAGTCTTAATTTTACAAGACAAAAGCAAGGACCAACGGTTGCATATCACTACTTTTATAATCAGGGTGTGTTTTTTACTCTGAAGTAGATCTAATCTCAAAATTCGTGTTTTGTCTCTGAATATCTCCCATTTTGCATATCAGTCGTTCAAAATGAAGCTACCGAACTAATCATAAGAGCTTCGACAACAGCCCTGCTACTTCATGTAACAAGTGTGATAACAATGCTCGATTTGAACTGCAGTTATCTATTTGGTTTCATCGGGCAAACAAACACCATTAAAAAATAGAATTAATATTGATGTAACATTCGCTGATATCTTGGATGCCAATAAACACAAAAGGTCGAGACAAGCTAACGGTTGCCTTGTTTGGGACGTACGAGTACAGTAACCATCACGAGTCTATCCAAGGATGGCAGCTCTTAAGACCAAAAGTATGATGACATTAGTCACAATAGTATCAAGTTTCGTCAAAGGCGTCTAGACTGCCAAAGACTGTTGTAAATCTGATCAAACCACAGTCTCAATGTTTGAGTAAGGACTGCAAATCGTAAGAGTTGAATGCCCATTGAAGAAGAAGCAAGCAAAGCTCAAAGGGCTTCAACCCTTACGGACGGACACTGATCTTAAAAAGGGGATTATCGTTAGTAAGAATTTTAATTAGCAGGACGCGTGCATTAGATTGATTGACCACAAAAAGATAAAGCGTTTCAGATAGTAATTTATACCAATTTATATTAGTTTCCAGTTTGTACCATTTTATATTTGAAACTTTAATAGTTTAAGTAAAAATTTAAAATTCTGAAAATGTAAATAAATTAAAAACATTGTATATCTGAAATACATGTAGGCCTACTAGACAAAATGTAAATACATTTAAAGGAAAATATTTTATATCATTCTGTAACCCAATTATTGGCAATTCTGTGCGTGCACCATGCATACAGAAAGACCACCAAAATATAAAGGTCTTCATGTAGCATTTTATACGATTTTATATTTGAAACGCCATTTAACGTTTGAACAAAAATTTGAAATTTTGAAAATCCAACTAAATTAAAAAAAATATATCTGAAATACACGTACCCAACAAAAATAAATCAAGAATTTCCTCAAAATAGCTGTTGAAATGTTGAAATATATCAGTGTTTCAGGTAGCATTTTATGCCATCTTGATATCGCTATTACAACAATTTGAAGTGTTGAAATTTTAGATTAACGTAAAGAAAAATATTTTATTCCATGGATTTACTTGAAAAAGTAAGGGAAATTCAACAAATCCACGATACATTTACGTAGCCAGTTATTGGTTAACACAAAAACCAAGGGCTGACTAGCAATTTCGTGGAAATTGTAATGAAATTGCCAATGTCACAAAAACACAAGAATCTAAATTAATTTGCTGTCTCCGTATGAAAATTTGTCATCCATCTTCTGTTTAAGTATAACAAGCAAGAAATATAGCATTCCTTACATTGACATATGTCATTTTTCATTATTAGTGATCAGGATGGTCAGGGAAATTGAAAGTTTCATCTCAGGGGCAAACCTGTATTTCTTACTTCAACAATTTCAAGGTGTTGTTTTTTAAAAGGATTTTTATGCATTTAGCTAGGCCTAATTCCTGGTTGTCATTGTCAGATTGTATGCATCCTTTACCTGTCACATGGTTAGCAAACATGGCGGATGAGGAGCGTTACCAAGCCCAAGCCTCGATATTGGGACTTTGATAAGCACTCGAAATTTACGACACAATAAATCGCCAAAAACTTAACTCGTTATTGAATATTGGTATCTATTAGTATCATCTGGGGACTTTTATTGGTAGACATCCATCATTGGTCCAAGACGTTGATAAATCGCAGGTCCCCCCACTCGATTGCATCTGGGTGGTTATCTTTCACCACGTGTATATCTCGCTATCAGCGCTGCCTTTGGCTTTCAATCAACCTGTTCGTCTTCACTTTCCAGATTAGATTTGTTTGGATGAGTCTCTGAAATTCAAAGGTCGTGTGAAAGGATGCGCCAGGATTTGAGAGTCTGAAACCCTTGAAATCGAAAGAAAGAAAACAGATGCAGCGACTCGAAAATAAGAATAGAAGGGGATACTTTGTCCAATTGACCGAATGCCTCCTATGTGCCTCACGTCCTGAATGGCAAATTTTGGGCCCCTGGCATGACAGCCAACGTGTTTTGGACCTTTGGGAATCTCGTGTTTGCCTGTTTACGATCGAATTTTATATCCGAGTGCGAAAAATCCAATACCGATCGTTCGCTGAATGTCCTGAATGTCATTTACCTCCATTTATTTAATATCTGGATCACGTTTTTCAGAGCTGCCCGGCTGCCAGCAGTTTTGCGATGCCTCTGGAAGAGGAAAGTAGGTCCCAGCAATGCCAACAGCGCCCTCTGGCAGTCTGCCTGTTTTCTCGCTGTTTTCCAATGTCGTGGGAGCAACTAGGTCACTGTCAAGACCAAACTACATGTTTTGCCTTGCTCCCAAATGCCAACAATGAAATTGCTGATGATGCTAAAAACTTATGTTGGCAAACAACTGTTATTGAATTAACGGTCGAGGCCCTTGCAGGAAAAGCAACAGAATTTGATTGAGAAAGGAAGTCCTCCCAAATGCTCTTCAGCCTCTTCAGACAATGGAAGGACATGATTGGTTTGCACAGACACTGACAATTCGTGAGATTATTGTGGGTTGACTGGGCAGGGTTTCCAAGACAAAGACATGTTGACGAAATCAAAAATGGATTGTTTTATGTGGAAAGTGCTGCCACTAACTCCATCCTCCAAGGAACTAACTGCAGTTGATGTCGTTACTTGAACCACAGTTTCTCGTTGTTTTAGCTAAGGTGTGAGGTTTCAATCATGTTGCATCTTTGTCAATAAGACATTTAGTCCTTATTGGTACTGAGAGCTAGTCAGTGTGCCAGTATAGGCAATGTCTTAAGCCTCCCAAACGTCCAAATATATAGTTACGTCCATAAAACATCGCTTAAGGCGTTTTCTCATCACATCATTCGCTTTTGTTATTGTTTTTATGGGCTAAACTTCATCCTTTCTGATCTAATTCATCTAAGATCAGGAATGATGAATTTGATCACAATGATGATCTCGTCATTTGGCCGCCCCACCTACTGCAGTCATTATTGGCTGACAATTCCCCCCCCCCAAGACGATGACATAATACTTGAACATTGCCCAAGAATATGGGAACTATTGTCCC
>JAQGAF010002020.1:0-25638 GCA_034687865.1 Kryphioiulus occultus
CCCCCAATACCGCGGGGAAGGACGTGGTTCTACGTCCAAAAAAAGTCACATGACTCATTTTTGCATTTTTCAGAATATCCGCTGCAAATGATGGCGACAGTAATGAAGGCACTCCAGACACTAATGGCACTAATCCCCCAAATAATAACCCATCGGGTCCCCAGACTCGTTCTATACAACAAAACGCTACATCGGACTCCACTGAACCAGGTATTGCGCATATTGGTACGATACAAGAACAGCTTGAGGCCCATTGTGTGTGTCGAAATTTCTACAATTGCATCAGGCTGATTTCTTTTCAAGGTGCTCTTCTGGGTAGAATAGCCCTAATTTGCACCATTGGTGGAGACCTGTCTTGCTCTGCTGTTTGCAACAACCAGGGAGGGTCGGCAGGAATTTGCGATTTTGACGGTCTGTGCCTGTGCTACTTCGTAAGTAACAAATAGCTTACCCATGATGCAGCACATATCCTATAAACGTTTCTTTAGAATTATTGGAAAAAACGCTCGTTTCCTTTCCAACTTCTTCCAATTTCCGCTTTGGTGCAGGGCATTGTGTACAATTTAAAGTAAGAAAATTGGAGATTAAAATCGAAAAATTCGGTCCTTATAGTAAGCTCCTACATTCTCAAAAATTGCTGACATACAAATGCACTGATAATATCAAGGATACCAATCGATTATTCAGCCACGCTAGATTTTTCCATGAGAAATGCCGAACAAGACAAAAATATTTAATCAATTCTGATGGGCACTCAAACGACCTGACAGCATTGCTTCGTGCGTCTAAGACATCGACATTTCATTTCACACACACACCCTCGAACAAAAAACAAATCATGCATAGTTACGACTTTATGTTCCATTAAAGTTAAAATTAAATGTATATTGAAAAAACACATTCAGTTTTATGCCCAATTAATGACTTATCACTTCTAATTTAAGAAAAAAATGGTGTACTCACAATTATACTTAATTTTAATAGTTAACATCAGCTTTGGTATAAGTATGATTTAGCGCACATTTCAATAACTCAGCCCAGTTAGCAAATTAAATTATAAAATGAAATAATTCGCCAAATACCAATTCATTTTTTTCAGTAATGTCTTGAAGGCATATGTTAAAGGAGCATGAAGACCGAGTCAACAGTATGGTGCACTAACCGTATAATGCTGGGATCTTAAAGGAATATTACAAATCTAAAACAAAATCAACAAACTATATTAATTAAAAATGCATTAAAATTTATATAAACAATTGCCAGGATTCTACCCTGAAGATGGATGCATGTATATTTCATGCGTGTAATCTCGATCGATTAGTGATGTCCCGTTTTGGTTTCACATAGAGAAATTGAGCAATAAAATTATGTAACGATACATTTTTTATCCAAAGTAAATATTTAATTGCGTGCCCTAGAGAAATTTAACTGAGTGTTAAGCTTATTTTGCAGTTATTCAAATGTGATTCATACAGGAAGTCGTGCTTAATTTAGCGTATGCCCATGTGTCACGTGGCAAATGCCGTGTGTAATATTTGTCAAAATAATGTTCATACTGTATGTTAGCATGCATTGTTGCATAAAATGCTATATATACAGGTAATTTTTTGATTTTTAGATTATGCTAATCTAAGCTGTATTATTTTTAAAATTAGTCTTTTAATTTTCAGTTTTAGCGATGTTTTTATCGATTTTCAATTGGAAAGGGTTATTTGAAGTTTTGAAGCTTTTTTCTGCAGGTCTTACCTATTGATTAAATGTTCAGAAAATATACTTTCTGCCTATCAAACATCATAGGGGTTAGAGTACTATCTTGTTCCATCTAGATTAAAGTGCTATACTTGCAATTCTAATAGGGTTAGGTTCATTGATCTCAAGTACATCTAGGGTCATTAGAAAGGAATGTATTTCTCTTGCTATTTCAAGTGCGGACGTCAGGCGGGGTTCTCTGATGGGAAAAGCAGAAAACCAGAGGATTATCACACAGATTGGCCAACCGTTTAACGACAAAAGGTAGAAAATACTGAGAAAGATTAAGTTTAGAGAACAATTGAAAACCAGTGTCAATGGGTCCTACGCAGGGCCAGAAATGACTCCCATTTCGGGTCACATGACTCTGGGCATCGACCTTTTAGCATATATAAAGAAACCAAACTCCTTTCCCTTATAAAAGTTAACAAAGATAAAACTTGCTCCTCAGATAATTAATTTTTAAAATTTTCGCAATGTATTTACTAAACAGCTTTGTCACAGCAGCAACAATTGCTATGGTTTTCTTTGACATTCAAAGGTAGGTCAAGTCTTTGATTATCATTGTTAATTTAATGGAAACAAATTCACCAACTATAAAGTATTTGAATTTACATATGCCAGTGAAGTTTTTAAAACCCGATTGCTTCTTACTAATATCGTAGCAAAATACTATTCTTATACATTTTTAAAACCCAGAAATATCTACAGAGTACAACTTACTGTTATCTATTTAACCATTTCTAATATATTTAATTAAATTTAAGTATTTATTTTAGCATAGAGAATACAGGTACGGAATTTAGCAAATGTTTTCAGGTCGTGCCTTAAATAAGAAATTCTCGGTAGAAGTTTAGCAAGTTTTAAGCAAAAATACATAGGATTATTCTAATATATTCTTCACGATACTCTTGTACATTCGTGAATACTGTCTACTGTTCACATCTCTGTTTGCATTTTACTGTTATGACTTTCTACAATGACCGTTGGTACTGCTTGGGCTCAATATATAAGCGCCAGTATCATTTTTTGGTTTTGAAAATATTTCAGCAACTTTCGAATTTAGCCTCAGATCATCCCGCAATAACGGTGAAAACTTTTTTGAGAAAATCGATGGCTTCCCCTTTAATGCAATATCCTGTTCACGATGCTTTTTACGTTGTTTTTATGACATTTTTTCTCCAAAAGTCATAAGCGCGAAAAATATTACATGTTAACGGCTCTTTTTTATTACGGAAAATCAACTGATAGTTCAGACGTTTATCATCCTTAAAAAACAAACAAAAAGAGATTGAAGATAAGGTCACCACGTATAAAGTACATACAGTTTACTATAGGGCATAATGCATTTGATTTAAACTGAAGCCTTCCAAAAAGTTTCATCAATCGTGTTTATTTCTTTAACAGAACATATGCAAAACCAATCAACGATGAAGTCCAGGGAAGGTTTCTCTTTTTCCGAGAAAGGTCCACACCGGCCGCTAGCACTGCAAGAGCATTAATTGGTGAAACAAAGGGAATTCCTAGAGCTGCTACCTCAGCAACGTTCAATCTCAACTCGATAACCACGCCAGGAATTACAAGAGAGGCTTCACCAATTTCCAAAGTCACCAAAAGAATCGAAAATAGCACGACAATAGCGGGGATATCAAAAGTTACAGTTGCATCACTGTCAACAAGCAACCGAGTAATTGCAAACAAAGGAACGGTGTCGTTTTTGAGGAATACAACTTTGCCACCAGTGACAGTTCCATCTTCAGCAACACGAAACACACATACTGCAAACAGCCCAAAAGCAGCCATTTCTGCTAATGGCACCACGGGATTTATTGTGACCACTCTCGCACCAGAGAGCGTTTCAATCCTGGGTAGAAAGGACGTAAAGCAAAACAGCAGTGAGACAGATACTGTAGCTAACAGTACGACTACCACAGAAAAATCAGAGGCTTTGGTCACTTCACCTACGACTGGTGATAGTACAACCATGAGGATTG
This sequence comes from Kryphioiulus occultus, assembly GCA_034687865.1. NCBI lineage: Eukaryota > Metazoa > Arthropoda > Diplopoda > Julida > Julidae > Kryphioiulus > Kryphioiulus occultus. Next base: position 3,744 of record JAQGAF010002020.1, read on the forward strand.
CTAACGAAAGAAATATTTTTGATGACATGAAGAATCAGATCCAGTCCATTCAGAAGGACGCTGTAGACGCTATCAAGGCAATTGGTGGAATATTTACTACAGGTCACTCAAAAACTGGCAATAAAAGCCAAACACAAGTTAGTGCAGCAGATACGACCCCTACAACAAAATCTGATGTGGCCAAAACAACTACAGAAAAATCAGAGACATTGGTCGCTTCACCTGCTATTGGTGAGAGTACAACCCAGAGGATTGCTAACGAAAGAAATATTTTTGATGACATCAAGAATAAGATCCAGTCCGCCCAGAAGGACGCTGTAGACACCATCAAGACAATTGGTGGATTATTTACTACAGGCCGCCCGAAAACTGGCAAGAAAAGCCAAACAGAAGTCTTTGCAGAAGATACGACCCCTACAGCTACATCAGATGTGGCTAAAACAACTTCGGAAAAATCAGAGACACTGGTCACTTCACCTGCAACTGGTGATATTACAACTAAGAGGATTCGTAATGAAAGAGATGTTTTTGATGATATCAAGAAGGCAGTTGCTAAACTTGCTAAACGATTTACTACTGGTCGCCCAGAAACTGGAAGAAAAAGCCAAGAAAAATCTGATGTGACCACAGCAACTACAGAGAACTCTGTTGCAACAGTCACACCACTTGTTACTATTGATGCAACAACTGGCAAAATGGAACCAACGACAAATGTATCGACCACTGCAGCGACATCAGAATCCACTATTACATTATATTCGACTAACACAGCAGTTACTAAAGATGTCAATTATACGTCACCGATGAATGATAAAAGTGTCACCACAAAAGAAGCATCATCCCAGTCATCACCAATTACCGAAAGTCCAGCAACTTCAACTGCTTCTAACTCAAAAATTGTTTTACACATCTTCGACAGTGCTGAATCTTCAGAAAGCGAGGAGAACGATGACTAACGTATTTAGAGAAATTTATATCATAACTAGAATCAAACGTCCGGAAAAGCTCTATTGCTTTTAGCTGAGCGAGTTTCAAAAGTTGCATTTTTGTATGTACGTATTCCATGCAATGTTGAAGAAGCGAATATCATTATACATTATGAATTTAAAATGTGTGATGTGTATACTGTACAGATGATGCAATTTAATTTACATGAAGTGTGGTTCCCCTGATTTAATTTAATTAAATATTAAATTTATATTTTCAAAAAGTTATAACCGTGTGAACAATAATTTACGAAAGTATCGATGCAATTAAGAGCTTGCTTAGATCCTTGCTAAGCAATACTCTAGACCAAGAATTACTTAACCTATCTATGGGCATCCTTTTACTTCTATAAATTAAGGTCTTAAAAAAATGTTATGAGATTATGAAGGTTATGAAAGAATGGAGGTGTTTAGGAAACGTCCTTTTAAGCAAACTCTGGGACAAGAATTACTTAATAACCCTTTTATGGGCCTCCGTTTACTTCTATAAAATTAGTCTCCACAAAAATTAAGGTTCTGCTCAAAACTTGAGCTTCACATTGCAAAGGCTTATGAAGGAACGAAATTTAAATGCAAATGTATTTTGTTTTGCAGTAAAGTGAATTGAACGGATTTAAATTTCCTTCTGATGAAGGCTTATTTATCACTAGATCGTACATAGTCGGGAAATACAGTAGTTGGGGACGTAAAAGCTTTTTGTCCAAATTGTCTGCAAGTTTCACATATTTGCGCAAGTTTGCGGTTTATCAAATTAGACGTTTTTCGACTCTCGGAAACTGCTAATTTACGTCCCATCTTTAATGTATCTCGGCCATAAAATGATTTTCAGATACATTTTCTAGAGGCTTTTTAATGCGTCATAAAGTATTCAATTAGTAAACCTCGACGGGTTTTCTCTAAAAGTTAAAGTCTTTTATGGAAAACGAAAACTACGTGGAAGTGTCCTACAGGAAATGCGTTCTACAGGGCGTTTCAGAAGTCATGTCCTCAAATGAAATAGGTCGTAGTACACGTACTTATGAAAATAAACACAAATGTCTTAATAACCTAGCCCCAAAAACGACACATTACCGAGATACAAAGAAATTTTCCTTTAGCTACATATGTATATGTTTTAGCATGTACATTTGATATCTGTGAATGACCAGGCGTTTATTCAAATGGAAAAGGTGACGGTACTCATCATTACCAAACATAAAATCTTCCGCTTCCAAGATACAAAGTTTGACTCTTGGTGCATGCGACTACCTGGGGAACAGGTACCTTAAGAGGCATTTTTGTTTGCAGCACATTTGCAGTACACTTGTGCTTTAGGGAAAACGCCCCTGTATCTCAGGACATTTATGTTTGTTTTAATGAGTACTACTGTCGATTTCATTTGTTATGTTGACTTCTGAAACACCCAGCATAGTACAAAAAAAATTAAGTTTTTTTTTCAAAATGGCGTAAAATGACAATTATTCACCAACAACAGTTTTACATTATACGCAACTCGAAATACCGTATGTCAACTAAGACGACCATTAGCGGGCAGATATTATATTGACAATATAAAAACGAAGTTTAAATTGTATTTTTGTCGTTTTTCAAACGCATTTTAGCGATGCAAGAAATTCAATTTGACAATGATGGCATCGGTGTCCACCAGTGCCGTACGCAGGATTTTATTTCGGGAGGTGCTGAACCACATCTCCTATGAAAAAATTTCGGAATTTTTTTTGTGTAGAGAAAATTACTACCAAAAAGTGAAACTTTCGGGTGGGGCTGCAGCCCCTGGTGTCCACCCCAACATCTTGGTGGTACCCACCGATTCTTAATTTGGGTTGATGGATTACACCCCTACCACATGGTATTCAATTACTGACTGTAGGGTACTGAGTTGAATTGATGCCCAGTTATGGATCCGACGGCTAGTGTTTTAATACACGATTAGCAGCATTTGATCGCATCACGATTATTTGAGATAGGAGATAATTTCGCTGAGATCGACATGAAAACGAAGTAATTAAGGTATAGTGGTTAGCCAAAGGGAAGAAAGCGATCCGAGCCCAATCGTCAAAGTTATAATCTCGTCATCGCCCCAGCATTAGCACTAAGCTCGTCGAGCGTCTGAACAAATTACGACTTTAATGTTTTTTCCCATACATTATTAAGTGCCAGTGATCCGGATAATCATGCGGATGTCTGGAGATTTTTGAAGCAATTTCTGAACGTTCTTAAAAAATGGGAGCAACGATCTAGTTTGATATTGCTCGTTCATATCATATTATAGAGTCTGGGCAAAAGAAGCTGCTCTTGTCAATTACGTATTGAGAGGGAGGGATCAGAGATGTCATGCCTAAAGCTCACCTCTTGGACCAGGGGCCGTTTGAATTGCGCTGGCTAGGCATGATCGACTGTGATCAAGTTACCAATAATGGATATGCTTTTTTTTCTGCCCTAACTGCACAGTCGGCCGACTCAGCTCGCATGATGGCTTTTTGAAAGATGAGAGTTGGAATCCATCCAGGCACTGCCAATGGACTCCTTAACATTCTTTCACGCAATGAAAAAAAACACCCTCGCGAAAAATTCTTCCCCTAGCCCCTATACTTGCGAGATGATAAATGAGCTTTAAATATCAATGAAAAACGTTCGATGCCCGTTAAATGGACCTTAATGGATGGAATTGAAGTCGACGAACCAATTTCACTTCCGATCGAAACGCCGTTTTTAATGACCCTGTGTTGACAGTTGCCAACCGATTGGGGCACGTGACCCAAGTAAAACTTTCCCTCATTTCGTTTTGGTCTTAGAGACATAAATTATAGGCTAACGATGTTTGAATACTTGGCCTGAGCCCTGAGCTACATTTAAGCCCCTTCGGGCATCTTGGCACCCTTGCAAACACTTCTATGCCTCGTACCATGTTTCTCTTAAACGTATAGTTTGTTATTTAGTTAAACAAGGTAATGTTCTGACAGGGTTTATCAATATACGAGTCCAGTAATTTACATAGCCCCAAACACGAAATTAAAAAAAATGTTTAAAACGGTTGTGCTGCAGATTCGATCCAGCTTCGCCACAGACAAAATGAGAAAGCGGGCTTCTCCTTATGGCTTGTAGGCCGGCAGTGATTGCCTGACGGAAGGGCAGCTAAATGAAGAAATTGTATTCTTAGGTTGTATTAGGCTAGGCTAAACGTCAACAAGCATAAAATGGATAAATTGCAACAGCTAGAACAGTTGTCATTCTTGCATACTAGAGAAGTACTGTATGGTAGAAATATAGATATTTTTTTAAACATCCAAAACGTGTTAAATCTTTAAATTGTATTAGATGCTATGTCAGCCATGACTAAATTCAAATAAGCTATAGCCCGTTCCTTTCATTAATGTCACCGAGCAACCAGATAATCGATCGTTGACTTCATGTCAACATCAGGACAAAAAAATGGCGTAATTACACTGCACTTAAATTCAATTTTCACTTGTTTGAACTAGACTTAAGTCATTTTTAAACTATTTATGCGCAGCTCCTTGTTCGTCGCGATAACGGGCATTTGCATTGTATATTTGCTTTTAACAAAGAATTAACCCTAAAGGGTATACAGTAAACTTAATCAAATTAGCATTTTTTTTGCCGAAATGTTACATTATGATCCTAGGAGCGTAAATAAGCACTAAGAAATGGAGAGAAAACATCGTAAGAAAACCTCATGTCTTCATTGTTATGCTCGAGACAGCGAGTAAAATCCAGGGACATTAATAATCATTTGTCGAGACAAACAAAGGCACGGCGAAAATTAAATAAATTCCCAGCTTCCTTTTTGTTTAATTAATTCAAGTGAGCAATTCCATGATTAAGGTTTACCGTCATCTAAGTGCGTCTGACAATATACTCAACCGAAAATTGGGATAATTAGCCTAAGTATATGCGTGCGTAAAAGCCTAACAACATAGATTAAGATTAAAATGATGATTACGATAATGCCAAAAATGCAATTTAGGAGAAAACTGAACTTGCGTGGCGCATGAATTCTTTATTAATCCAGTTACGCAAAAATTATAAAACTCTCCTGAAATTCGTTACAATTCAACGCCTTAACAGGATGTAACTCAAGCTTTCAGCATGTGTACAATTGAATTTATTGGGAATATGCATCCCAATTTCCAGATTTAGAGGTTACCAAAATACCGGACATAAACATCCATAAATCTTCATTTTCAGCTAATTTACTTTTAAACTTCACCCGTCAACAACAGCTGATACTCATGATGTATTGAGTACCAGCGCTTTAACAACTGAAAGAATTGGCTAACGTTTATTAAATATAAATATGGTTAGAGAATTTACGACTTAGTAAAAAACGGAGTTGACCGTTGATAGCTCCATGTGTCGTGAAACACAGCGTTGGTATTTCAAGAAACAGTAACGTTATAGCCACTAAATAGATAACGAGAGCAATGAGTCGAACTTTGCTAAATCTGTAATAATCGCCATAAACCATATTTCTTTATGATACAAAACAAAGGTCTAAACAGCCTGCTATAAATACACTTCCATATAGCGCCTGCTACAAAAGGGAACATAATATTTATATTTCAGCTAAACTTGTATAATAACTCACATGTAATACTACTGCATTTTAAAATTTCTGTAGGTTGAGACAAACTTAGTTTCAAACTGTATTGATAAATAAATTTGAAAATGCATTTACGAATTTATTTTAAAATGTGTTTTTAAGCAATTTGTAATGCATGATGGTTTTCATATTGCAATGCATTATGTGTGTTGGAGAATGTAGTGTATTGTGCGATGCACACTGTAATGTAAGCTTAGTTTGTGTGCATTGAAGAATATGTTGTGTAATGCATGGTGTAATATATTCTGTTTACATTTTACAATTTATATTCTATGCATTGTAAAATGTCAAAAGCCTCGTTATACTTCAAAATTTCAAGGTTTAGAAAAATCTCAATTCTGAATTTTAAAAACATCAAAAATATTGAATAAATAAACAAGAACTGGTCATGGAATAAAGTTTAACATTCAAAAATACATAAATTTCATGCAATTCAATGCAGCACACATAACTTTTGCAAGTAACCTATGTAGTTTCAATTACACTGAAATACACGAGTTTTGTTTATATTACCAAACGACCAATGCATTTGCAATATATATTGCAATTCGTAATGCATTTCACAATGCATTTCCTTTCCAAGTGGGACATAAAATGACATGTCCCAGCCTCGTAATTCATCCTTATTATTTTTTTTATGTTTAAACTTACCCAACAACGCAATTTCTGATTTCCCTGCCCTGTGTACCAAATACATGAAATATAATTTTAAGAAGTTCTACCTTTTTATAAAATTTGATCTTTGTTACTCGACAGTTTAAAAAAAACATTTTAGCAGTGAATGTGTTGAACTTCACGATTACCCTTTATAAACATCATCAAAAATGTATCATTTTGAAACATTTGCCAAGCGGAATCATTGGCATGGCACGCATTCTAGGAAATCCCAATCGAAATCTGGACAAAGCAAAAGCGATTTAGACTAGTGTAATAAGACGTAAACAATTTACGAGTTTAGTATAGTTGCGTGTTTCCACGGAGCACATTATAGGATGCGAATCGCAGTCTATAATGGAAGAGCCTCCACCCTTAACGGCATGTTCATCCTGCATATCATACTGAGCCTAGAACTTATTAGCATGCTATCTCCCAATTTTGCATCCACTGGAAAGCATCTTCGTGCACACCATGAAAGCTAGGTGTCGTGACAAATGAGATAATAAAACCAGCACGCATTTCAGCGACTAGAAAATAACGTACCTCGCTCACTGCACCGATCACACTACATCGCTATTTTTAACATATAGGGGTCAGAAAAAAAAAGTAGCTGGAAACACCCTCTTCAACTCACTCGCACAGTAAATACGCCATAAAACGGTAACATATGCTAATAATGCGAGATCAGAATCCACTGCAGTATGTCGACCAATTTGCACGCTGGGAAAAAATGCTCGCTGTAAAGCATCTGCTAATTAAAACTGGTAGAAATTTCCTCGCATGCTGCTAATTAATTTCACTAAAAACATTAAACGGGTATTTCGGAATTTTCGGAAAGCAATAAATTTCTATGGCATCATCCTCCATGAAATTCATACAGAACTACGCTCCCAAGGCTGGCTAGAAACATCCTTTCCACAACGAAATTTCCATTCATTGAAAATTTCCTTCTTGAATTCGTCCTTCTTAATAAAGTTCACAATGGTGGATTAGTGTATCCCAAAAATCTAGCACCGTATACATGTATGTTGCAATATCTTTATACTGGATGCAGTATATCCAATATCCAATGTGCAGGATACTGGAATTTAGATACCAGTATTATACTGGGCGAGTCAGAAATGTGTGCCCCCACACATTTCGTGTAGCAAATCAAGAACGACGTTCCAAGCGGGGTCACTAGACGAATGTCATCTTACAAAGTCCCGAAATACTTTCAGCTTCTTCGACACTTTTCATAACGCTCGATGGAACTCGATATTCTACACTGATATGAAAATACTAAAATCATTAAAATAAAAATTTCGCAAACATGCTTAGGTCCTTTTATCATTGTAACTAGTCATTTGTTATCAGTTTTAGAACCCTCCCCCTAAATGATGACAAGCATTATCCAAGCATTTTTATAGTTGAGCAAACTTGATAAAAAATGAATGCTATGAATGATATGAATAATTCATTTTGCAAAAAAATAATTTGTTGCAAAACTGGATAACAAATGACACTGATAACAATGATAAAATGTACATGTACACTAGAATTTCATGACACAGGATATTCGAATTTAGATATATAATATATATACAGGGTAGGTCAGAAATGTGTGCTATACACCCCTTAAACGTTGCTCGAAAGTGCAAATGGGGCAAAAAAGGTATAATAGAAGTATACCGTTAGACCAGAAACAATTAATTTAGACCATGGAAGTAATAGCGAAAAATACGAAAAATTCATCTTGCAACAATCACATTTTGCGAAACTGGATGACAAATGTTGGATTTTAACCCATTGTTCTATAAAACAGAAACGATGACGTCATTTGCCCCCCCCCCCTCACGTCCGTCATCATTTGTCAACATTCGTCTGACAGCTAGTTGATGACCTAATACTAGAACGTCCCCTTAAACTACTGTTTACGCAGGTTTATCAAACTAAATTTCTATGCAAATTTGAAAAGTGTGGGTGAGATGATACCCCGAGTTCAGTTTCTTTTTCTCAATTTCCTCGGCGTCATCTTGAGCGAATATAATTTGGAAAATATAAAAACGGCAGTGCGAGATAGATAGTAAACTATTTTATACGCCCGGGGTGCTCAGGGGATACCATTACAGAGTTTATTAGGTGTTTAGGAAGAGCGTTCATTTCCTATTTCGGAGTCATTAAAGATATTTAATGAAAAAAGAAAGGGGGAGCTAGCGAATCGTAATATTTTAATTCTGTATTGAAACTGTCCAATCTGCAGGGCCCCTGATAAACCATGTAAAGAATTGCATGAATGCGAGCCTTCAATTACTTTTTCTACATGACTATACTGAGGGTGAAATATTTAAGAAAAACGCCATTCGTGTCCCTATCTTCAATTTCCGATTTCTGGCATCAACTTTTAGATTTTATCGTTCAAATCGACAATTTCACTTCTACGTTTCTTCGACATATCACGACGTATTGATCCCTTAATCATGTTTATACTCTCTTAGGTGATACGAAAACCACTTCAATTCAGCGCTGCCAGAACTCAAGAAACGTTCATATTTCTGAGGGAAACCATACCCGCTGAATCTTTGATAAGATAACGTACTGTACGTCTACATTTGTTTAAAAACATAAAACAGGTTTACTTCCCTATTCGCGTGTCGGACAAACCGTTATTTAATAAAAAGTGTATCCCATGAAAAACGATTCTGGCTTAGTTCTAGCGACAGTAAAATAACAATAAACTCGATATTGGCGTTTCTGGTGTAGGCTGGAAATATTGCCGCCATTTATTCCCATGATGGGTTTCCAATGGCCGGTATACATATGTCCGACGGGGGTATATTCTGGTCACCTACATAGAGATGCCGTTATTGCATCGTTACATGGCGAAATAAACTCCTCTATTGAATCGTGTTATAAATGCGATGAATCAAAAAGAGGATTTCGGATTCTGCACTTTGTGTTACTTAAGCCCGATGACATTTATTGGAGATCGAGAGCGCATGACGTCGCTCCTAAACAATTTACAAAGACATTTGACGAGTGAAGTGGAACGCAGATATTTAGTGAATCTTACGACTATACCCGATGTACTTTTCTACGAAGTCTTAATTTATGTTCCCAACGTCCCAATTCCAAACTAGTCCATGGGGCTAACTATCCCTGGCTGCATGTAGAAACCTTAGAATAATATCAAAACATAAGAAGAGATGAAGAATTGAAGGATAAACATTCAGTATTGCCTCTGCTTCAATTACGTACATAATATGTATAAGCATTATAATCAACTGTTCTGTATTGGATTGAATACTTGTCTAGTATGGAAGAATGGCATGCCATAGCTGACGGAATTTATTGGTTTTATATTTTTTTTTCTCTTCTGTTTCTTTTACTTATTATTATTGTTTTTTGCCTTTAATTTATTTTTTTGGGTGTGGTTTTTATCTTATTTGAATTTAGCCAAGCCTAATGTAAGTTCTGAGTTACCTGCCCCTAAACGCCAGGCAATCACTGCTAGCAGATGCCTACTTTCTTATAAAATCTACGTCTCAGCAGGCACACCCACCAAATGGTTAACGATAAAATAAATTTTATACCACAGAATAAGCCTCCAAATATGTACAACTGTTCTATTGCTGTATAGTAATTTATCCTGTCTGTTTCCGAATTTGTTTTTGTTGTGTTTCGTTGTTTTATTTTCTGTTTTGCTTTTTCTTCTTATTTATTGTTTCATTGTAATTTTTTTTGCGTTTACCTAGACTTACCCTAACCAAACCTAACCTTTAAAATTCAATTTGTTTAACTGCATCAACCGCAGGCAATCACTGCCAGCATACGAGCCATTAGGGGAAGCCCATTTTCTCGAAGTGTTTACGCTGGAGCAGGGCAGCAGCAAGGACTATTCCGTAGCACAGCCTAAGGCCACGTGCATTTTCCTGTATGATAACAAGTCCGTTCACAGGCCCAGTCACGTATTTCCGTAAATATGTATTTAAGGATAACTTTCCAAAGCTGTTCTATGGCGGCACTGCACGAGTACTCTGCGCATACTCGATCGGAGTATAATCTTTTTTTCTGTCTTATTTCTGTTAGTTCCTCAGATTTTCTTCATTCAGAAATTCGTTATTTTTTTTCTCAAATTCTCCACCCCCTCCAAATCATTCATCCTTTACGAGTGGCCCCTTTTTGCCAAGCTCTATCAACGACTAGCATACGCTTTGTAAGCCTCCAGGCACAAAAAAAAATCCGCTGCGTGCCTTGGATTTGCAATTGAATAAAAAGGAAACAGCAAAATGCAAAATAGCGGGGCCGGTAATCCAGTTTTAAAACGAAAATGGCAAGGCCATATAGTCTGCATCAAATTTTACGAAATGTTTTTGACGAAATAAAAGAAAATGGAGCAGATGATGCGGCTTAGGAGACCGGGCACTGCCTGGAATTCACGCATGCCAGGATTTCGGAAACTTTATTATTGTCAAGCACTTTTATTACCCTTTCCCCTTCAAGGAGTTTGTAAAAAGCAAGCGTGGCTGAAATATAATTTCCCTTCCGCATCACAAAATCGCGTATGTGCACTTCTCACGCCTCCGCGCATACATATGGGCCCCTTACATGTACATGCTTTGCAAAACAGGGCATTTTTCACCCAAAACTCCAAATCCATGAATCAAACGGCGAAGAAGAAACGATACCATATTTTATGCACTTTTTCTCGTCACGCTTTGGGTTTTTCTTAACACAAAAGCAAACGTCTTGAAAGGTAACGGAAGATTGGTCGTCAGGAGCCAAAGGTGGAAGAAACACCCACGTACTTCATTTTATATCCACAAGGAGAACGCATTCCTCACGTGATTCCAGGTCAAAGGTGGATTTTTCGAAAGGTGCGTTTACGCTATAGCAAAATGTGTTGTATTGCAGTCTAAAACTTGTTTGAAAATGATAGAAAAAATGTTATATTGTAGTATTGCTGACCCTCGTAACCGAGTGGGTGTTACATAACAAGTTGTATGACAAAATTAACATCTAATGTGTTATATTACAATATTTTGTGATTCAGAGTAAACCTGCCTTAAGAATTTGCGTGACCAAAATGGTATGAATACCGAGAAAAGAAATCCCGTTGCAAATGATTCAGGTGCAATATTTCGCATATGTCTGACATAACTTACGAGTTAGGACCTATACACAAAATATACAAAATTTACAACAAAAATTTATTATAGCCGTTTTTGAACATCCTACATAGGGGCTATAAAAAAGTGGGCTTCTCCAAATGGCTCGCAGGCTGGCAGTGATTGCCTGGCGGTTAGGGGCAGCAATCCACACAATACCTTAATCAGTTAGTTTAGGTAAGGTCAACTTGAAAAGGTTATCGTACAATATCGTCCTTGCTCCAAAGGTGTTTAAAATATTTATATAGGAACCCTATTTATCTTGTAGATAATAATGACACCTGTCCTAATGGCGTCGCAATTTTTTTTTCATTTTCGTTATTTTTTGCATTTCTTTCGTTTTTCCTTTTTTGTGTCTAATCCAATTAACCTAAATTCTTTATAAGCTGTCCAACCACAGGTATACAATGGCAGCCCACAATTACGACAGCTAGGACTGGGAATGTACTACCGGTTATCTACACGTACAGTATATCCCGGAAAAATTTGCGAGGCTTCTTGCACCCAAATAAACGTTGTTTACAGACGATAAAACACACGAACAGTATACTACCCTACAATCATTTTTAAGAAACCTGCTAGCCTACAAACGTGCAAATGCATTGAAACGAAGGAATTTCAAACAAGAATTTTAATACCGATCCACATGCAATATGAACGCTTTTTATCAAAGTGAAAATTAAAGAGTGTTGGAAGACACATGAACGAGGCAGCTGCTCTCGTAGAGGCGTAGAGGCACAAAATTACTCGATGAGCTCGTAGTAATTTTGTGTTCTGTTTAGTTTCGATATGTAGTTAATTTTGAAACATATAAAGCCTTGTCCATACCTATAGAAAACGTCTCCTACAAACAAGGTTTCTGCAAACAGATTGCCTCAAAAAGTTTCCACATTACTATAAAGTTTTATCCACACCTCGGAAACATTTCGTAGATACATGGTTTCTGCAAACAGAAAGCCTCAAAATGTTTCCATATTTCTAACAAGGAAACATGTTTTAAGAATGTTTCCTCAAACATTTTTCCATGCTGGAAATATTGAACCATTTCTTCAGTGTTTCTAGAAAACGTGTTCAAAATGTAGCTGTGGACGAGGCTAAATACTTGTGCAGAAAAAGACTGTTCCTCCACCAGGAGCAGCAGTCCATCATACATTTTTACGCAGACAGTGCGTGTTGTCTGTTTTTGCCCAAATAGAAAAACCTAAAAAATCAACTCTGTCGTTCGTCACGGTTCACTAGGTCTCGATTTTAAAGCGAGTTACGCCTTGCAGGCTGAGCAATTTTCAATTTTAAAAAGCTCGCACCTCCAATAAAACTGCGCATTCCGTGTGTTTTCATTATTGCCTCGCATCTCATTTAATTCGATGCCTGAATCGGCTCGGATAATATTGAGGGAGTAACTCGGGACATAAAATTCTCATACGCAAAAGTCATACGAGCGTGACGCATAAAGTTTTGAAGACACGCATCGGTTTAAATAAAAAGCGTCCATGCCGTGCATTTTTAGATGCACTTAGCATCCTCTTGCTCCTATTCCTTCCTACAAGAGTCAAGAGTGAGGATTTCACTTATCTATGTGTCCGCACAGGCACGTCGATTCAAGCAATTCTCTTTCGAGTAAAAATAGCAAACCAAAGTATTCCCTTATGGGCAATGGACCGAAATCCTTCCTGTGTTTTCGAAGAAGCGTTTTACATGAAAAACCCAAATCCCTTAGTAAGAAAATAAGGGGGAGGGTGGGAGGAAATCGAGGATTGAAGAAAAAATAACATCAAATATTAATTCGTTTCGTTGCGAGACCACATTGGCCGGAATGTCCAACACCTCCCTGAGGTGACATTGCCAGCAACTGCACCAGTGCCAAATTCGAGAAAATGCTGGCAATTCGGTAATTCAATTTATTAGTCCCTAAGTGTGGGATGTGCCATCATACTATTCCACTGAAGTACTCACTCAAGAATCAAGACCTGGTTTTTGAAGATTTTCGATGGCTGTACACTGTATTCGAGAAATCTCAGGCAACCACTTAAACCTCACTTGCATTGAGGGTTGACAGCATGGAAAACAAAATGAACCAAAAAAATGTAATTGGATCCTACTTCGCTCGAAAATTAAGTTAGGAGCCCCAGCGACATAATTTTAATGAATTAAAAATAAAGCACGATGATGAAAAAGCGGTGCTGTATGAAAGCAAGACAGAACGGGACAGAATATTTTTGTTTGTGAATCAGACTTACAAAATATTGGGTATCACCCAATGTTAAGAAACTAAAATAAACACGTCCTTGTAACTCGACAGTTTTTAATAAATTAATTTTTGTAATGAGAGTTGGACTTTATGAGCACCCTGTATAGAATCTTCAAATGACTTTAGTGTTTTCAGTATAAAGTGCTAAGTTACGTTAAAAATCTTCTTTGATAATCCGCCTACGGGTAAACTAGTCTATTGTTGCTGACATTGTTGCATAAGGCCAAAATTAGAACCATTCTTTAATAGTGTTGGGAGCAAATCTGTACACGAAGGAATACTGATTACACAAGCTGCATGTAACAATTTATTATCTTCCACAATCCATTTTGCCTGTCAATATTGTCAGATGTGTCAATGACATACAACCTCCATTTGACAGATTATGACTCACGCTTTGGCTCCTTCAGTAAAAGCAACCCATATCAAGAAAATATCCAGAAAACACTGCTCTTTATTAGAAACAGTATACAATTAATTGGGAAACCATGCAGGGAAGGTTACAGTGTTTGAATAGTATATAGTCTATGCAAATAGCGTAGTTGTCAACCGTTTTCACTTGATTTTAAGATGTTTTTGAAATGCCCAGTAACATAAGCTTAAATAAATATTTAAATCTTCGACTAAATTCGGGTCTGAATAAAGGTAACTGAAACCCTACAGTCCTCTAAACATATTGTCAATGAGCATGATCGTTGACTGATAACGTTAAGTTTCACGAACATACATGTACTGTATACACAATGGGCTCGATTTCCCAACACGCCCATTTTGAACCCAGGGCAAACGTAAATTAAACACTTCACCAGAAATTGGATCAGAATTTAGTTTGGCGCCAAGTGGGCTTCGAGGCACTCGAAAGCTTGAAGATGAAATACCTCGTTCGCACCAAAATCCATTTCGTACCCCATAAATAGTCGGAATCGCACGAACTCCAGGGAGTTTGACAAATTAGTTTGGGCTAAAGTTGGTTGGCTCAAGGCCTGACCGTACCAAACCACCACATGGAATGGTTTCTTTTCTAAAACACGCTCGATTTTACGAAATACATCGGTTTAAACGCCACGCACCAGGCTGTACACGGTCTGCCCCCTGGCGTTGGTGATGGGCCCAATAGGCGCGAAAATAAGCCAACGTTAAAAATTCCATAAACAAACAAACAAACAAACCAGGCTGTACTCAACGCCAAAAAGGGTATACCTTCGGTTTAGTCCCTGCTCAAAATGGCTGTGTAATATTTATATTTCACCTGCTAAGTGCTTCTAATAAGTTTACCTTCATTATTCAATAAACCGGTTATTATGAAGTCAGTGTTACCCTATAGGAGACGTTCCAATATTATGTCATCACTTTTTAACAGTCCCCCCCCCCCTCCCCATTAATGAATTTTTTTGCACAACTAATGGATTTTACCCCGATGTTTTATAAAGCAGCATTATTTAGTCATTATGATGACATAATAGTCGAAAGTCCCAAAATCACTTAACAGAAAGTCATTTTCACCCGATTTAGGTAAAATTTAATAAATATGTGTTCGACTATTTTAGAGTATCTGCAGACAATTATGGGTAATCATGCCAGCCGTGGGAAGCAGGGGTCTAACTAGCTTACGTAAAGTAATCCAACAAAGCAATCTCTGATTGCTGCCCCTGACGGCCAGACAATCACTGCCAGCGTGCGAACTGTTTGGAGAAGCCCAGTTTCTCATAGTGCCCAGTCCAAAACAGGGCCTATATCGTAGTGCACCCTCAAAAACAGACTAAAGCGGCTTATTTATAGCCAAGAACCTAAAGCATCTGTTCATAACCGATGAAAGTGCATCAGGCGGCGTACCATTGTTGGCGAGGTTTCTTCATTACCGTCTTTGAACGCTTGATTACCGTCTTTAGTGGGCTCGCAGACTTTAATGAGACCTAATCTGAGGACTAGTATTGAGCCTAAGTACCCGCATCCCGATGCATTGTCCGGCTCGTGCCCTTATTTTTATAGATCCAGTGCCAGAGTAAATCGCCGGATTAGAGTTATGCACGCGTCATTAAAGTAGCCAATGTCCGTGGAGTTTGCCCAGCGACTTTCGGCGAAGTAAGACGAAGAAAAACGTAAGGTGGACGTTATGAAAATAATACGGCTCCATATTTTTCGGCCCTCCCGATTTTTTCGCCATAAAACAGTCGCCAGCCGGACATTGGTCAGCTCTTAATTAGCGGCTGTTGCCTTCGTCCATCTCCGCTAAATCCCTCGTACAGCTCCATAATAGTCTCGCAAGTTTTCTGCACATGCCCTGGGGTTAAGCTTATTACGGACAGATAATTCGCCTTCATGAATAATTTCGAAGAAAACTTTCGTTTCAAATTCCTGACTTTCCCGGCCCCGACACGTCTGACGATGGGGCTTCTAAGCCGAAAAGTAATTATATTAAGCTCGACTGACATCGCCCTCGTGACTGCACTTTAAATTTCACGAACGATGCATTAGGTCAGCTTCCAACTACATGTAGGTTATTTTATATTAGTCCAGTTTCACGTACGATCTATAGTGGCAACTACGAGCAAATTCGAAAACGAGACATGAATGCAATCTCGTTAAGCTGAAAATTAACTGTTTGCTATGTTTGAAAAATTAGAATGAGTGGCCAGTGCGCTACCACTCGACCACCGGCGCCGGCACACACACCTCAGAATTAAAATTATAGTAAAATTTGTTGTAAAAGTGCAGTAGACGTGCTCTGAAGGAAGTTAGCAGTCGGTGTGTCTTGTTGCTCCAAAACTTCTAACGAGTATTTACACTGTACTTGTCATTTAATGTTAAAAAATTATTGCCATCAAAGAGTAAAAAGGACTGGCTGATAATGGGTTTTGGGTAAAAGGGCTTTCTAATAAACCAATTTTTGGTATAATGAAGGAAAACGTTTTGGATGCACTGTTGTAAACCATTTTTATCGATGGTATACATGTACATGCAAAACCTCGTTATTCCAATTTTTCAAATTTTACAGGAGTGATAAATAACTGCTTTTAAAACAGATAGACTTCAATATTGAAGGGTGCTATGGAGGGCGCTGTAATCGTCACAACCACGTGTTTTGTGAACACAAATGTGAGGGAAGTTCAAACGTATACTATGGCTGCAATAACTCATTTTCCGAAAAAAAAATCAGACTTACGAGGTTTTGCAGATATGGGTATACCATCGTTATATGTTAATCTCGAAGCTCAGGTTATGCATGGTCCAAGTTTGAGATAAAGTATAGCGCTTTGACATCGGCTGTTAGTGGACTTTAAAATCGACTTGTCAATGTTTTAACATTAGCGCCAGCAGTCACAAAGCCGCGCTTTCAACAAATATTTAAATTTTATAAAGACTCGGTGTTAACCACATCGTTCTGCCGCAATTTAATAACAACAATGGCTATAGGAGCCGAGCGCTATACGTCGTGGAAACTTATAAACTCGTGTAATGGATTCATTAAACTCGCTTAATATTCCGTCTGAACACGTGAAATTTGTTTTGATTCTCCTTGCTCTCCCTATTGCACTCGCTTTATTCCTTTTAGTCCATGCATGCAAACGCCAATGGCAACCTTTCGTACATACACATACATGAGCCAATAATTATACGGCCTCGTGCACAAGTTTTAATTTGTCTAGCAGCCAATCCTATCTCGTTTCGTTCCTTTGGTCCCTAGCCAACAGGACTTTTAAAGTTGATTTCCTGAGGTGCTATCGCTGCATTGTTTCTGTCGAAAGTCGCTGAGTGTTCTGTTGGGGCTAATGACAACCATTTGCTCTATTGTTCACTTAAAATGCACCCACCGCAACACCAATAATGAATTGCTTTAATTGACACTAAACAGGCTGCCGGGTTTTGCATTTTATGCGCTTTATATTGCGCGCTGAGAATATTTATACCAGCGACAAGTCGCTGCATAGCTGCCTGGCAATCTGCTTCTAGAGATTTCCAATTAATGGCCCTACTTGATTTGCCTATTAAAGCCAAATTTGAATTCCGATCACATCTTAGATGTCGTGCCACAACTGAGGAACGCTAGCATTGACCAATTATGAAAGGAATGTCGTATAGGACGTTGCTTCAACGTCAATTCCCTTCAAAGACAGTTTTGGCTGTACTACTAAATAGTCCCTGGCAAGTAGTATAACACTGGGCTGCCCTACCCCAGCATGGACGCCTAAACACTGCGAGAAAGCGGGCTTCTCCTAATGGCTCGCAGGCTGGCAGTGATTGCCTGCAGTTGGGGCAGCTAAATGAAGAATTTGCATTTTTAGGTTAGGTTAGGGTAGGAGAGGTTAAATCAGGTTAGCATAATCTTGAACAATGCAACAACAAAAACAATAAAAAAAATAAAATAACATAGAAAGTATAAATTAGGACAGCTAGGACAGGTATCATATGTGTATACATTTTTGTAAACAAAAAAAAACTAACAAAAATGATAAATTACAGTAGTACAACTAGGACAGGTGCCATATTTGTTTACTTTAAAAAAAAGAAAAAAAGAAAAACAGGATAATTTAGGACAGCTTTGTTTACTTTTTTAAAACAAAATAAAAAGAAATAACATAATACGGATAAATTAGGACAGCTATAACAGGTGCCATATTTGTCTACTAAACAAGTTAGTAATATACACTTGGAGCAGGGGCTATTGTTTAGTATACTTGCCCAGGGTGTCTACAGGATTTGGAATTGCAATTTCAATGACTTTTTTGCGAAACTGGATGACATGATTTATTTTAATCCCAATTTTTATTTTATGAATCAATTAAATGCAAAAATGCCATGATCCTGATGCAAATGTCACGTCTTTTACATGACGCCCATGACCTGAATTTCACGTCATGATTTTTCCATGACTGGAATGACTTCCATAACCGGTAGATACCTTGTTGCCGTGTTAGTGAGGATACATTTAAATATTTGTGTTATCAATTTTTCTGCTTTTCAGACCTCCTCATTATGTCAGCACGTCATCATTATCAGATTTACAGGCTCCCTCCACCCCACAAAATAATGACAGAATTATTGACCACACATTTTTCCAATTGAGCGAACTTTTTATAAACAAAATGACATGATACATGAACGTCCTCGTAACACATGCGACTTAATTAGTGCCAGCAGGGTATGTCCTGACGTACATGTATCTGGTTCCAGACTTATTAACAGTCCCCCTTAAACTTTACGATTTTAATATTTTCGCCAACAATAATGAGACGACTAAAGCTGGGTAGACAGATTCACAAATACAGAACCATTAGCCTAAATTAAATTTGCCTTCTGCAGAACCTTAATGTTAACCGAGTTAATATGCAAATAGAAAAACAGACCGAATATCCACACGATCTTAGCAAGGCTGATAAAACATTTGCATAAAAAGGCGACAGTATAGAGAATATCATATTGACTAAACTGGAGATGCAGTCTCTTGTGGATGAGGACCTAGACATACTCAATTTATTTTTTAATTACATTTTTGCCTCTTTTATCTATCCATGCACCCATCAGAAAGAAGGGCTAATTGAACATTCTCTAATCTGGCAGCCATATGACTGTGAACGGGGAAATTTATGAAGATAAATAGAGCTAATTGCGTCTAAAAGAAAAGAGCAGATGGGGGCGCCACATCTATACACATCCCATATGCACCGCCATAAATTACTCCTTATAGCTTCCAGCTAATTACGACAGTCTAATTAAACCCAAATTATTGATTAAAAATTGCCAGTGATCTCGTTACAAAATCGAAACTCAACAGAAATTAACAGAAAACCTTCATTGAAAGTGATGACGGAATGATAGAAGCCAATTGGGCATGTTCGGTATATTCATCGCCCTGAATCATTTTAAAAAGTGCAACTTTTTGTCTAAGGTAAGGATGAATTTGGGTAGGCTGCACTAAAGAATGGTCCCTGCTCTTGCCTTGCTCAAGCATAGACACTGTGAGAAAGTGGGCTTCTTCGAACTGCTGGTAGGCTAGCAGTGGTTGCCGGTTGTTAGGGCTGCTAACTAAAGGATTTTGAGGTAGTTTTGGTTAGGATAGGTTAGGTCCAGATAAACATAAAAACACAATAAAAACAGAACAAGGATAAATTGCAACAGCTAGGACAGGTATCACTTTTCTAATAGACAAGTAGGCTTGCAATGTCCATATTTGGAGCAGGGACTGTTTTGGTAGGGACAAAAACCAATACAACTGCAAAAAAGTCGAAGAAAATAAACACACAACAAGGATAAATTGCAACAACTAGGATAGGAACCATTCTTTTCTTTATGAAAAGTAGGGCTGAATATACATTTTATGAGCACGTTTGGAGCAGGGACTATTCTGTAGTATAACCCCGCTGACAGCGCCCCTGCTCTACCATGTGGGAAGTACGCTCGTACTTCAACTCTACCTGACCAGTAAACAAGAATGAAATCTGTCATGACTTTCAAAATTTATATATTAATTTTTTTTGTGCTTTTTTTTTCTTTTATGGAGTTTTTGCGTCTTACCTTACCTAAACTAACCTAACAATGTAATAACTTCTTTAGCTGCCCCAACCCGCCAGCCTACGAGTCATTAGAAGAAGCATACTTTCTTAAATGTCAATTCAGGAGCAGGGACTATACCAATTAAAGCACACCCAGAAATACGTATTACGAGTTTCTGACCATGTAGACTTAGTTTCTCCTTTTAGGTTTAGCAGAGGAATGGCACGGGTGCGCGGTCTGCTAGTTTCTAAGTTGATTCATATCCCAGTTATGGGAAAAGTTCCACCTGACATTGCTTTACTTTTGACACGGCGATTTATTTAAGGATTGTTGGCGCCTGGGCACTCTTTTAAGTATAGTAACAAACAGGGTGTTATCTCGTTCCACCGTGTTCTGCAGCCAGTTATTGCATGAGACAATCGACATCTGCATGAGATGAAATCGATTTTATTTTAATGTCGTCAAAGTTTCCAGTCCGCCAATTGCCAGCCTAAGCTGAATTTTCGCCTGCTTTGTTGCAAAGCATCATAATTAGCATCTTTGATGGCTCAAACGTTTTTCGTTATCTCCCACAAAAAACACTCGTTTTTGAGGTCACTGAATCATCCGACTAAAAAATTGTGCAGCCAAACTCCGCATGAACTGGTGGTAATTTTCACATTGCGGTTTGTAGCAAAAAAGGCCAAATTGCGAAAAGATAACTAAGTATAGCGCAGCTGGCCCACAGTTGCAATTTGGGGTTATTTTCTCGCCCCGCATCTCTGGCATCGTCTAAATTCAGTGGTCTTCAAACTTTTGAACCCAATGCTGAAAATATAACTTTATTGGAATCCTGGTACCAAATAAATCCCACATTTATAAAATGTACTTGTCTACAATTAAATGTAGTTTGCTCACGCTGACAATTGATGGGGGGAGTAATATCAGGGTTCTTTCAGCTTTAGTAACAAAATCTGACTTTCCCAGGTTACGCAGGAAATAATTTAATTTTCCCTTGGTCTCTAGTTTTCCCATCGACCAAAATAAAGTAAAAAGATCATGCCTTTTAATACCATTGACTATAGGACGATTAGTTTTGAGTTTGAATTGTAAAGGAATTCACAAAACATCAAAGTATTAATGCACTTTTCCAATTGGATTGTTAATTTGGAATACTGAAATGCTCGGAATTTACATGTACTTGACTTCGGTAAATCGCGATATTGTCAAAATGAATCCAAATATAAGGAACCAATCTTCACCTAAAAATGTACAGTCAGGACTAATTTGGATTGAAATTATGATTAACAGTTAGAAAATCCCTTGAATTTTTAAAAAATTGTCAAAATTCCGCTGACTTTCCTGGATTTCCCAGGTTCTGTGGGAACCCTGAATACATGTACGTTAACGATGGTAGAACCCTATAGGCGAAAGTTTTCGAAAAATAGATAATTCTTCAAAAATCATGAATTTTAACACACAGTTCTATAAAACTATATATAGTATATGCAATAAGTAATGAAATGCCATTTTGTGAAACCTACAGCAGAAAAACTAGATTTTGAAAGATTTTTCCTTAAAAACTAGATCAGTACTAATTGTAGAAAAACACAGTTAAAAAATGAATTCGTTTAATGAGGGTAATATTTCATGATCGTCCGTTAATTATTAATTTGCATTCGCCGTTGGCGAAATTTTTAGAAATTATAAATCGCAAATGATAGATTTTAACACCTTGGATGCCAACTGGCCCATTTGGGGG
>JAQGAF010002021.1:0-25629 GCA_034687865.1 Kryphioiulus occultus
CTATCCACAAACGTCCAAAACCAGCCAACTCGGGTCGGCGTTCGAAAGAGGGGGCGCCACCGACCCGCTGTGGATCGCGACGGATTAGTTGAGCGTACCGCGTTGGGACGAACGCTGCCGCCTCATTGGTTGACCGATGGCACGTGCCAGTTTTCCCTTCTTTGGCTCGATGCCATTTGAAAGCAGAGAGCGAAAATGTTACCATCGATAGCAGGACAGGGCTGTAGCATATTTTTCTAGATCAAAAAATATATTTTAATGATTATTTAATCCCACATTATTATGTTGAAAACAATATTTAGTAGTAATAAGAATAAACATTACCAAACAAACATAGCCCGATGCTAGATTTTGCGAACATTTCTTTGAAAAACTCTACCAGAAATAATGGATTTTAGGCTATATCTTTTCCTGGAAATGTTTTTTAATATTAATTATGAATGAAATAAAGGGATTTTTAATATAAACTACAGATCACGTCCATGTTGCAATTTGAGAAAGAAATTTTTAGAGGGATTTTTCTATAAACTTATCACCACATAATGTATTTTTAAACCATTTTGAAAAGGTCAGAAGTTCTCCAAGTTGAATTTAAAATTCCCTCTCAGCTCCCAAATGCTAACCACCACGCATTACGTCACCCCTGTGGGCGGGGCCACCGCCCAACCAGGTGCGTTTGACGAAAGCGGTTGATCGGTGTGATGGTATTTCTGGGTTGCTAGGTGTCCTTTACCTCGTTTCCCTCAGCCGAAAAAATTAATAATTAATGTTTTAATCGCTGTGACCTCATTGTTCGATCGAGTCATCAGATCGTCGCCAAATATGTCACGCGTGACGCTGCTAAACCCCTGAAATCGCTCCAGTTTCATTTTGCTATTTTGGTAATTGGTCAACGATCCTCGTAGCGATCTATGCGACATTTGCATAAAGATGTGCTGGTTTGACTCGCTGAAATAAAACGGTCCAACGCCAAAAGCTGCTCGTCAAGCAGGTCAGCTGACATTTGTACCCTTTTGAAATTTGTGCACCTGTTTGAAGGCCCTATTCGCATGTTTTGGGAGGACCAAAGACATCGCGAAACTATTATCTTTTTGCGATTGGCCTGCATAGTGCGTGGATTGCCACGCCTCTTGGCCAATAAAATTGGGTTCTGGACAACCCCCTCGAATCACTTTTTGGCTTTGCCAGGACCAAACTGAGCTAGGTCACTTTAAATTCTCGCAAATTCTTGGAGCAGCTGACCGTCTTCTCAGTCTACTACAGTACAGTGGCAGTATGTCAAAGTCACTAAATTATCTTGCCACAATGGCTTCAAAACAGCTATTTTATGTTAATTATTGAGTCAAACAATACATTCAGACCTGAACATTAATTCCATTTCTAGGATGGGAAGGTTTATTTTCTGCAGATCACCCCTTGGGAAAATCCCTGAAGACTGACACTTATACTCAATTTTCCTTCAGCTTATAATTGAAATACCATGCAAAAAGCGAGAAATTAGCTTCGATATATCCTTCCATTTTAGCTTCTAACTAATAAATAAAAACAAATAAAAATACTGACATTGTTGGAATTGTGTAATTTGTTGAGCCAAACTATTTATGAAAACATTTCCAATCAATAGGGAAATTACATGAAGAAGAGAACGTTATAACAGAATCAACTACACTTTAAAATTTATTTTCTTACTCATTAAAAAAATAGAAAAAAAAAAAAAAAACCGCAGAAATCATAAAATGAATAAATATTAAATACATGTTACAGATTAGCATCCAGGTTCCCCAGAGAAATAATGCATCATTCAAAAGTAATAATTTTCGGAAAATTGAGTTGCGAATGTTTTTGTAAAACAACGAAAATAAAAATTCACCAGTCATGCCTCTGATGATAAATTTAAAGGAACTGATACGAACGGATGTGTAACATGTTTATGGTGGTTTTACGGCACCCCTATGCAATTTTTAATTTTTCTGGTGTACTGCTAGTTTATGCTGGTTCGGCACTGATATTAACAATGCCCAGCAAGAAAAACTGCATTGAAAAAGTAGAAGAAATCTTTTCCAGACTGTAATTTTGGAGGCAAAGTTGTCACTCAAGCATTAACTTCATCTTTTCAATCCAAAGGGGCCGTGAGAAAAAGTATGGACTATGCTGAATCGGAAGAGGAATTGGATTCAGAAATGCCTTGGTTTTCGAAGGGAAAGAAAGATGCCGTAACGGAAATAAACTACAAAGCAAAATTGGAGCACAAGATGCTACTGGTAGGCGACTGACAAAACAATCCAACATTCTGACTATTGTTTTAATGAACGAATAAGCATTAGTTTCCAACACTGTATACTGGCTTCGCAAGCATATTCATTTGTTAACACAAAACTATCGCTAGAAAGTTGTCCAACTTCTGGTAAAACGTACCTCGGCTAATGTGTCTCATTTTTCCATCATGTTAGGCAAAGCAAGATCCAGAGCCAATTTTCGACTTGACGGAATGCAACCTCCATAATGTAATTACAGGCAAAAAATCCTTTCCAAAAGCCGTGCTTGAACCTGTGTGCAGTGTCTAATTATCTTACCCCGGGTGTAAGGTGCCTTCTGGTGTGTATTCTTGGTGCAAAGTGTGCCGAAAGGAGATCCTCCTGATGCAGAACAACAAGCTGAAGTCTTTGAGCGGTGGCGGTCACTTCAAGGATTTGACGCTGCTAAGGGTGCGTCTCAAGTCATGTCAGTCAAGTTCGTGAAATCCGTAATTCCATCTTTGATTTCGCATCCGTATCGCAGGTGCTGGACCTACACTCAAACAAGCTGTCCCAAGTGCCCGACGACATCGGAATGCTGTCCAACCTGCAAGTAAGATGCCGGAAATTTGCTTTGAAATGCCGCTAACTGAAATCTTTTTCTGTTGGGGGAATTACAGGCCCTCTACCTGCATTTCAACCGACTAAAAAGCCTGCCAGACACGATAGAACGCTTGACCAACCTAAAAGTGCTCTCCGTCAAAGGTAAATAACGGTGAAACCCAAACAAAAAACTGGAGTTTATGGACGACGTTTTGTCTTGCTTGCAGGGAACAACTTCAGAGCGTTTCCCGAACCAGTTTGCCATTTACAGGGCCTGAACAAGCTGGACGTTTCGGGAAACGCGCTGAAAGACCTGCCCAATTCCCTCCACAGGCTGAAGTCACTCACGACGCTGGTATTGGATGAGGATTGTTACGACCATCCCCCTAGAGGTATTTTTGAGAAAGCCGTTAAGTTGCTGAACTTTCATATAAGACGGGTTTAATGATTAAACTTTTTCTGTACCCAGAAATTTGCAATAAAGGGTTGGAAAGCATAATGCAACATCTTTGTCAAGGTAAGTCATCGAGCAAATCATGCTGCAAATACTTTTTGCCACTGCAGTTATTTGCTTTTGAGATCACCAGTAATGTTCCATCAAAGGTGCCAATTATTTAAATTTTGTGAAATTTTTAACTGCAGAATCCGGAGTTGAATATCATCCGCCAAAAGTGGATACAGAGTGCCTTTTATCGCTGGAATCTGCCACGAGCTACTCCACACTAGTGGTTATTACTTACTTTGATAATAAATGCTACTGGGTTACCTCAAGAAATTGTTGTCGATACCTGAAATTTCCCGGGAATTTTACAGATTTCGTAATGGCATTTCAGTCAAAAACACTGAAATCTTTGGTCCGAATCAGGAACTATTAATTACTTTCAAACTTCTGTTCAAATTTCCCGGAAATTTCAGGTTTCATTTGGGTTTGCTGGGTTACAACTCTGGCACTAAGTCCCCGATAAATTACTATCTTTCAGGACAACTGGAGTAAGATTGCACAAACACAGGCATGTTCATTCTTATTTGCCTTATATTTTACCATCATTTTTCACTTATCATCACTTATGCAAGTTTTAGCACGTTTTTTTCTCGTTTATTTAACGAAAGGCATGCGTTCAATCATGAACTCATTTACGTTTAAAACTTTTGCTTTGTTATCATTTTGCAGCTGTGCTTATTTTCCCTAGGTTTACCCCGGCAACAAGTTATTAATTAACAAATATTTGCTTACGATAAAGCGACGTAAATAGCCTGATAAGCATTGTGCACACAAAGTAACACGATTCTCATCCTCTTTCTCAAGTACTCTTATGACTGGATAATGTCAACTAATACAAATGCTGATGTTGTTCGAATTGTGCTACTTTGAGTCCAATAGGTACTTACAGGTCTGGATACTAAGAAAATAGTTCCAGTCAAAGCATGAACGTGTTATTTCACAAGTTGGTCAAAAATCTCATCAGATTTACTAGGATAACAATAACAGACCCTTTACTAATACTAGTCTGTTCATTTCTCCTTGCTTCAAGAGGGTTCGTACTATAAATTTACAATGCCATTTCCCTGACTTTTTGAAAACAAATTTTGTAGGAAAAAACATTCAAACAGCTGGATTTAGCTCAGGGGGTCTCTTACAAAGAAAATAAAAACAGCGAGAAAAAGACAACATTTCGAATGATAGATTTCAACCTACTTTTCTATTAAAAAAATTCGTTTACCAATACTTATCTTATTATAACTGATTAAAACCGGCAAAATTAATAATCATATACTTAAGTCTTAATATTCATAAGGAGTGACCATGACAATTTTAATAAACGCCGAAGTTCCATGTACGTACGAACCCTGTTCGAGCTGCCAGCAACATCTTGCAAAAACTTGCTGACAGTGATTTTTCCCAAACAGGACAGCCAACAGCAAGCTAGGATACAGGTCGAGAAAAGCTTGCAGAGCCTTTACGAGAGCCTGACTAAACTGACCTTCAGCGCGCATCAACAGAAGAGAAAGTTTTTCCAAGATTTGATGCAGGTTAGCAAAACCAATTCTTTCTTATAGATTTGTAAGGAATTTAATTCCAGTATCATTTCGTATTTTTCAGAACCAAGAAAAGCTAGACGAGGAGCTCTCGACCGCGCAGCAAAGAAAGGACGTTGACAGGCAGAAGTTGTTGATGGAACTGTGTGAAGGTATGTCCAACCAGCACATCATCAGAAAAAAAATCAAAATCAATCTGAATAAACAACTCAATTTTCTGCTATTTTTAAAGTGGAAAAAGAGTCTAACGAAACCATCGAGGAGCTTCTGGAGATGAGCAGCACACAGCGCAACACCGAAGCCCTTTTGGAAGAACTGGAAAATGAAAGGCAAGTAAAGTTTTCCCATTTCTGCCATCCAGCATAGAGCTCGTCAAATGACCGCGAGATTATTTACGAAACTTAGGAAGGAATTTGACGAGATGTTCCTGTCGGTGAAGAGCGACACCTTGAATCTATTCCGCAAAGAAGTCCTAGGCAAGTAGGATTGAGTTAGCTACCAGCACGTTAGCCAGAATCTCGCTTAATTTCGTTTTATTGGCAACAGAGCTGATGGAGCAAGTGCTGGAGAACCAATACAGGGAATACCAGATGAACATGGCCAACACCCTGGGACGTAAAGAGCTCATGGAAAACGCTCAATTAGAGTAAGAAAACTAGCAATGATAATAGGGTACTGAGTTGAATTGAATCCCAAACCCCGCAACAACAAAAGGACCTTGTTTTTTTCGAGCAGAGGTTTGGATCTGGATCGAAAGCTTCAAGAGGTCAAAGCCCAGACGAGTTTGGACCAAAAAGGGCTCATCGCCAAGCTGTTGGAAGAAGAGGAATTTCAGAAGAAGGCATTCGTAACTTTGCTCATGAAAAAGGACGGTGAATACGCCCAGCTGACAGAACAGGTTCTTAGAGTTTTGAGAACGCTCGCGGACCCTAGTCATACCAGTATACGAATTACTTTAACGTTTTCGTTTCAGATAATGTTGGTTGAGAACGAGCTGACCAACTTAACCCTCTTGGAGGTGAAAAAACAGGACCTGAAAGTGGATTTCGAGCAAGTGAGCCGCATTTTCAAACACTTATTCTGGCCTCCGATTGTGCTTGATTTTTCCCTCAATTTTTCTATCGTAGTCTCTTCTGGAAGAGCAACGCGAGGTATTGACCAGGCTTCTGATACAGTTGATGACGCAGAAGGACATAAGGCGGAAGGAATTTGAGAACAGACTAGTGAGTGAACAGTGTATCATTTTGGATATTCTGAGCTATCATCCTCTAAACTCACGGGATTCATCTTAGGCCGAAATGGAAGCAAGACGGAGTCAGGAACAAGTGGATTTCTGGTTGCTACAATGTCAACGCCTTATGGACTGCAAACCCGAAATCCTGAAGCAACAGGTAAAGGGCTGGCAAGCAGTATGGTAGTAGTGGCAAAATAGTAATTAAAATACAATAATAAAAAAAATTAACAGAGAAGGGAAAATTTCCACAACAAAAGTTTATTTATAAGAAAACTATTTAAGACTGTCGAAGGCTAAATTTTTAGAAACAAGATCACTAATGCTGGATTTAGCACGCATATGTCTATGAAAATTATTTAGTAATATTAATATTTAAGGGAATGTCGTAGACAATTTCGTTTTCAATTGTCAGAAGTGTTAGATTTAATATTAATTTAGGCAAACCAGATTTCAAATGATGATTTTTAGCCAGTATATGTCATAATTTTCTTTGCCACAGCAGTTTCCAGGAAAAATAGGAAGGTTTTTGCCTAAACTTGCCACAATTGTAAATTTACAAATAAACTTCGCATTCGCAGGAAAAGCAGCTGAACGCTCACGTCAAAGCCACTCTAAAGAGAGCCGAGGCCACCCAGTACGTGCCAAAGTTTGCCCGATCGAACGTCACCATGGAAGAGTTGATGGCGATGGAGGACGGGGATCTCAAAGAGGTTATTATCCTCATCGTGTTTAAAAGACTAATCAGACGGGGTTCTCAATTTCACTGCTGTATTCTTGTGTTTACTCGCAATAGCTGGGAATAGGAGAAGCCGATGTTCGAGAAGCTATTTTAAGGGAAGCCCGTGCCGGAGGATGTTCGGCAGCCGAAATGCCCATCAGCCCTCCACCGACGCCTACAGCGCCACCACTCGCGTCCCTTCGACAAAAGTCCCTCAGGGCCCGTTTCGAATCGGAGTGTGTCGTGTGCATGGAACAAATGGTAAGACACTGCATTCTGCACAATTGGCACATCCTAGCAACACTTAACTGTCGATTTCTGCTTTTTCAGTGTTCCCTCCTGTTCCTAAACTGCGGTCACGTGTGTTGTTGCGAACGGTGCGGACCAACACTGAGAAGCTGTCCACTGTGCCGCGGCGACATCGAGCGGTTTCTGTACCTCCGATCAACTTTAGGGGGCGCCATGATCGAGTGAGACCAGTTTACGAATGCAATCTTATCGCATTAGCCTCGTCCAATATATATTTTTTTCACGTTGCTATTTGACATTTTGCATTCATTACCGTTAACAAGATCTACTTATTCGAGCTGTGAACCATGGCAATATAATCGGCGTATCGGGACAACTCATACAGAAAATTGTTCATCACTTAACAGAAATTGATTTCAGGAATATCAAGCAGTTGTATTTCACAGTTATTTGTAGATAACTACACTTGTGAAGAGATTCATCGCTATCGCTCGTCCAAACATGTATGAATCTACATATAACAACAATGAAAGGCAAAGAACAATCCCTAACTAAAATGTTAGCATAAACCGAAATGTTATCAAATAAACAATATCTGCATGGAGAAAATATTCATCCCATAGATTAAATTGCTATCTAGTCTCAGCTCTTTTTTTTCTTAAGATTTTCGCTCATCTTTTGCAGCATTCGCATTTGTTATATAACATTTTTTTCCCTATTGGAGCAAAAAATGTTTTGTTAATCGATTTTACAGTTTCTTACACTTTTGTCTAACATGAACACTGTGTCTGTGCCCTTGGAAGCATTTGACCGTGCACAGATTCGCAACATTATAAACAAACGTGTTCGCATTTTGCGCGCTTTTTCGTGTAACGACACTCGTATATTAATAAACTCACCATTTGCAATCCATTCCCCGAAGTTTTATTCGTCGTCCATGTCCTCGTTGGAATCGCTGCCTGCAGCTTCTGCCTCCTCCTCATGCTCATTTTCCTCTTCTGCTTCAGATTCGCTAGTTGCGTCGTCCCCCGCCTTCTCAGTGTCCTCTTCCTGGATGGACTCTGGCACGCTGGTGCTCGCCTTATCCTTTTTCCTCTTCTCGGAGGCCTCTTTCTTGCCTTTCAACTCCCTTCGAAACGCTTCCAGATTTTCCTTGAGAGGCTCGACGAATTTCTCAAACTCCATGTCCTCCATTGCAGCCAGCACATCTTGCCCCGTCAATGTTTTTCTCTTTGATTTCATCGCAAAATTATTTGCACTGAAAGGGAATAATCAGCTAGCATCACTGTTTTTACAACAGCGAAAAGGACAAGAGACATAAGGACAGTAAGCCTCAATCGACTCTCTTTGGTTCAGCACTTATGCTTGGTGTTCATCTGAGAGTTCAAACTATCACGTGGAAGTGCTTGTGCTGTGAACTGAGAGGAAACTTAAGTGTGCTTTCTGAGTGTCGCACCACCATTCACTGAGACAGAGTAAACAGCTCTCAAGTAACTCCTCATTCATCATTTAGATGAACTATCAGAGGCGGTGCTCGCAAAACACGCGTAACACTGCTCATGATAGTTAATCGCCGAGATTTCACTTCCATCTCTCCCTTCTCTCTCTCAGACCATTTGTTATTCGCTCGATGGATACTATCGCTCTCAGCTCTCAAATGGATACCAGTCCAACCTGAAAAGCCACATTGGCAGGAAAGTGGTATTTTCATAGATAGTAATCCCCCTCCAAACCAAAAGTTAATCAACTTGCCACTGTGCCCCAGCACTAGATAAGAAGGACGATACTCACCATGAGGTGGCAAAAAGCACAAATACGCTGGCCGCTTTAGATATAGCTGCTCTCGCTTCCTTGGAAACGTTGACGCCATCTGGCAGCTGAAGTGTACAAATGGAAGATCAGGCAATTTTTAAACTTGCTTGTTTCGTTTAAATTTAGTGGAACTTCCCCGAGCACAACATATCTGAAGCGAAGTTCACAGCAGAATATAATTTCGTTCATGATTTGGTCATGGTCCTATCAACAAAGTATGGTTTCATATACCAGCATGTTGGGATTCTTAAGATTCTGTTTGTCTTGCCGTTCCCTTTTCATGTCAACAGAAAATTACACAATGGCGATTATATCAACGTTGCTTACAGCATGTTGGGATTCTTAAGATTCTGTTTGCCTTGCCGTTCCCTTTATATGTCAACAGAAAATTACACAATGGTGATTATATCAAAGTTGCTTACCGCTTCCTTCACAATGCGTGCTACCACCGAAGTGGGCAAATTGAGATCTTCGGGTCGTTCAGCCATTCTTTACACCGTGAAACTGAAGCTACGAGGATATTGTCTGATCTTTCATTATTAAATTTCAATCAAATTTAAAGCATAAATGTTGTAACCTGTCGAATTCCTTCCAAAGTAGAACATTTCCCGCGTGCACTCGTTCCACAATGACAATACGAAACGGCGCTCCAGCCATACAGTCGGAAAGGGACATCCATAAATTACAAAATATTGTTATTGGTCATCCATAAAAAACACCCACTTGCTTTGAACATGAAATTTTACAAAATTTCTCTTGAGTCAAGCTTCAATTCAATTCAAGTCTGCCGACGACAAGCAGAATTACCCTTAGTTATTTGTTTTACATGGTACATAAACTGATCAAAGAAAAATCGAGACTACGTTAAAAACAATTCCAATGGAAATAGTGATTTATTTAGCTTGTTTTTGTTTTTTATATGAAATTAGCGTTGCACATCTGACCATTCCTTACCTTAGTCAGGCGCCCAAAGCTTAAAAGTTCTATCGAAGGATGCCGTGGCGATAAATTGTCCGTCCGGTGAAACATCAATTGATGTGACTTTGTTGTCATGTCCAGATAACGTCTTGATGGGCAGCCAGCTGGGATGTGCCCAAACCTAGTAATGACAAACGGGCATGACCAATAATGTCCAAATTATTCAAGCCCCCATTTTCCTAAGTCAAGTGTACTTTAATTTTTTGTACAAACCTTTACAGTACCATCATAGGATGACGATACCAGATACTCCCCGTTAGAACCTGCAAAAGTCATTTGACAATCATCAAACGCCTAGTCAAACTGGCAATTACAGAACGAAAAGCGTTAGAAACTGACCTTCAAACTTGACTCCTGACACCAGGTTCAAGTGAGCGGGTATCGTGTAAGTTAATTTTCGCTGCCTCAAGTCCCAGATTTTTACACTGTTATCCTCGCTTCCCGTTGCGACGTGGTAGCTACGAGAAGGAATTAAGATTGATTGAGTTACAGAAACAAATAAAGGATTCAAAATTAAGGAAACCACAATGCTCAGTTCATCTGCGTCGAATTTCTAAGTCCACTTACCCGTTGGGCGCAAAGCAAATTCCTAGAATAGACTTCAGGTGGCCTTCCAAAAACATGATACAGCGGCCCGTTCTTAAATCCCAGATTCGGCCGAAGGAATCCCAACCACTATGAATAAAAAGACAAAATACCAATTATCAACAAAGCTTGAGGAAAAACATCATGGAAACTGTTCATGTTCGCTCGACAAGGTAAATTGCGGAAACGGGAAAAAAACTGGGATTAAACATTGCTGCATACCCAGTTGCGATCAATGATCCGTCTGTTTGGAAGTCTAGATCGAAAACAGGTTTACTGTGCCCCTCTTGGTGCAGGATCTCTTCCTGGACCTCAAGATCCCACAGCCTCCAAGAATTGTCGAAGCTGCAAGTGGCTAAAAATCTTCCTGACGGATGAAATCCCAGACGTGACACTCTGTACGGCGCATGACCTTCGATGTCTCCGATGGGGGTATCACTGTTAAAAATAGCCAAACGTGGCTGACACATTCACTCCTTTAACAAACTGATAATTTAAATTTCTAAATGTTACCTTTCTAAGTTCCACAACTTAACCGAGCCATCTGTACAACACGAAGCTAGACAGCACGATTGCTTGTCTAAAGTCATGGTGGCTTGTGGATGAAATACAATTGCCCCAACATGATGGTTGTGCCCTGTATTTAAACAAATTTGACCTTAGGTTTTCTTTAGTTCAAAATTCCGAAACAAACAAAAAGATCGACGACTACCTCGTAGAGTTCTAATAGGTTGACAATCTGGGACAGACCATAACTTGCATAAACCGCTCCTGGAAGATCAAAACAATTTATTAGTCAGAATTACCATGCTGGGCAAATCGCTACAAATTTCCATATAAATCTTACCAAGATGCAGTTGCAAGCATTTTGGAATTCGGGCTGAATTGACAGAATGACACTGGCCTCGTGTCGCCTATTTGGCTGCTGTGTATATTCAGCGTCTGGATTTAAAAATGTTAAAATAAACAAAAGGTTATTGCCAACCTTAACACAGTTGAAAAAAGATAAAACATCAATCAGATTTACTAACCCTGAGCTTTTTATACAATTCTTGTTTTTGGACATGTTTCTGCGTGTCTTCACATTCCTTATCTCTTCTTGCTTTCTCCAGTCTGGCCTTTGCTCTGAAGATAAACAAAAATAATTAGTGTAGCAAAACGACATAGAAGATCACACAGCATGTAAAAATTCCAACTGCTACCTTGGGATGGAATATTCGGCTATCCAAAAGCGGGCATTGAATAAAGATGTCTGGCCTTCGTGATACCAAGTAGTTTCATGCTCTTTTTCCAGTTGAATTCTGTCTTCCTCCTCTTCTTTCTTTTTCTTTATGGCATCTTCGCCGAATCTGGCAAGCAAATGTCTTAGGCGTTCTCGCCTATCTGCTGGTCCCTCTCCAAACAGACCTTGTTTTGAATGACATTAAGATTAGTTCAGAGCTAAATTAATTTGCTCGTTGTTGGCTATATATCATTAAAATTGTTTTGCAATATCTATTAGTTATAGTGAATTTCGTTTAATTTTTAAATTGATTTCGGCTATTTTAGCCATACTTACAAATAGGTTCGCCCAACTGCCTAAGGCTGGCCTTCACCTCAGCATCGTCTGTGGAAACATTGATCTGCCGTGCCTATAACAAATTTGGTCATAATTGTCAATGACACATAGGGTCAGAAACAAGTTTTAAACGAGATTTTAATACTATATTCTCATGTTCACGCTAAATTACCCTTTTTCTCCTTTCAAATTCTTCTAGAACAAGCAGTTTGTCCCTGTTGGTCTCCTCCTCCATTTCCATGTACTCTGAAAATTAAGTTGCGGATGAATTGCAAACACTAACATTTTATTAATTACTTGCTTTTCAATGAGGAGGCTTATCTGCGCTCAATTATACGCTAATGTAATATTTGTCCATAACTTACCATCAGAGAAATTGATATTCCCAGCATCGATACCAGCTTTGATAGATTCACTGACATGGCCATCGTCTTTCTGGACGGACAAGCGCTCCGCCTGCTCGTCCAAACTACCGTAGTGAACAGTTTTCGCCTTCTTGACTGTAATATGCTCCTCATCGTCCGACATTTTTACCAAAATCAGGTACAAAACTTCGCTTTTTGATTAAATTATGAAAGGTAAATCAAGAACGAACGTCCAAACCGCGTTCCATTTTCCGAATTCTCTACAGTGCTACCGAACGAAACCGCCAGATTCCCTACTCAGGTCAATTATTAGTAAAGCCGTGTGAAGCACTTCATTGAATTAAAATAAACGGACATCAATTTATTTTTAAACTTTATAAGCACCGACCTACTACATCAAAATTCGCCTTTTTTTCCACATGTAAATCCAATGCATATCTTACAATCTTTGCCATTGTCCCAACTCTCCGGCCTCTCCCTACGCGTCTGGCCCGCTTGCCAAATTAGAATCTTCGGCACGTTATAGACGTTCGAAATTCTTATTAAATTTTGCACTTATCAAAGGCGTTCAGAAAGAGTGAATTGTTTTGAAGATAAAATGATTCGCACGCCTCCAACCCGCATCGAGCTCAAGCTGGACGACTTGCAGGAGTACGACGCAGTCAAGAAAGAGATGGAGGAGAGAAAGAATCCACCGAAAGTCAACCCTTTGGCTTCTGTCAACTACACAAGGTTCTGCGCTGGACAGGCCTCAGGTTCAGGACCAGCCAAGAGCAAACAAGAAACCATCAACGAAAGGATTGGATACTGCCCAAAGATCCACGTACCGAACGATAGGAACTGAACTCAACACCTAACAGTTGATGTGTGATGTCTGGAATGAACTATACTCGTCAAACTTCATTTGTACAAATCATCAATAAAATCGAATCAACGCACGTTGTAAACTAAGCCAAAGTAACGCTCATTAAAATTCAGCAAAAAGAACCTTACACTCAATAATAAATATGTATCTCACTACAGTCTGCACCAGTATTTGCCTTACTGTCAGTAGCTCAGTGCATTTTAATGAGAACCTAGTTACGTGAGGTGTAAAATATCATGGTTCATAATAATATAAGCTCGTCTAACTATAATTTTAGCATTATCAGTCTCGGAACTCACTGTGAACAAAAAAATCGATATATTAATTCTAGCGTGGATCTGTGGAAAAACTGACAAGCTACCAAATGCAGTCAGTGTTACTATCATTAGTAAAAAAAATGATGACAGAAGCACTGATCTTGTAGGCTCTGTATTAGGATCGAGTTGTGAGAGGTGCATCATCCATAGCCGACCGTACACGATCAGTGCTACTGTCATTATTCCGATACTGACAGCAATTAAGTTATCCAAAAGCTCGTTCCATCATCAGTACTGAGACTAGAGCACCAATACATCAGTACTGCGCCCATTACACGATCCATATTTTGTTGAAACTACCCATGTAGGGTCCCTATTAGGTTATCCAAAAAATTGAGATAATCGTCCGTAACCAACATTCAACATCAATCCATCAGTAAATTTCTTTGCATAATTAATGGAAACACAGTAAATTGCATGAAAACTGTTTAATCTCAATTTCCCCACATTCATAAATTAGTCAGGTGACGTGACGTTTTTTTTGTGATGGAAAAGAGGTTGGGCTAGGGACATGCAAAACGCTTGAAATTGAAACTCGAATCAAAGTTCCATTTGACAGCAACGGACAGATTGGGATATTTCATGGCAAACTTTAAATTCGAGCTTTAAAATAAATGACAAAGGCACGGGGTGTCAAGAACTCTGGTAATAAAAATTAGTTTGTTGTTCACGGGGGTGCCCAGTTGATGACGTCAGTAAAGTCCAGTCTCAGTAGGTTTTCCAAACACTTCCTGCCTCTTGCATCTGCTATCAATCTTTCTCCAACAATGATTACACTTGGAAGCAACCAAAGCCAAATCTGTACGGTTTTTTAGTCAACGGAATACTTTGCTGCATAAACAAGTGCTATTGTATTCGCTGTTGAAGTGGAAAGGCGCATCAGGGATTTCATTTTGCTAACCACTTGCACAACAACAGAAATTGTAAACATTTTTATAATTACCAAAGCTGTGTAAATAACTAAATTTCTGAACATAATGCTAATTTAGTCTTTTTCGAGGCCTTTAATTACCTCAATTGCAAGCATCGAAGTTAATGACCCACAACACTTGAATATTCACCATTTCATTGACTTTGGAACCGTACTGAACAAGGTCGAAAGTTTGAGCTCAACGTGCTGAGTGTGTCTTGGAAATGAGTTATGTCAAAGTAGATAGCTGCAGCTATCTACCTAAATGTGAGTGTGTGGGGGATGATTCCTTTGCGAAACGTTTTTCGCCATTTGAAAAACAATAAAACATAAGTGCGCAGGTAATTCTGAGCATCTTTGCCTAATACCTCCTCTCGCTGGCTCTGTATCTGTCGTGGCTTCTGGACCGTTTGCGGGGTCGCTCCTTGGAGTGACGCTCCTTGCTGTGTGGCCGGGAATCGTGTCGCTTGTCGTTGCTGGGGGAATGTCGGCTCCTCTCCCGCTCCCTGCTGTGCGATCTGAAAATAAAAAAAAAACATCAGTGAAATTCTCATTGTTGACGTTACAAATCAAACGAGGGTTTTCCCACTTAAATTCTCAAGTCGATTTCCCAGACAACTTCAATCATTTCGCTGACATTTTGGCCGAGATTTCACACAATAATGATAATACATGTATCATGCTCAAGTACTGAAGCGAACTTTAGCATGTCGAATGCAAACATTTTACAAGATCTAGAACACAAATGATGAGGTAACACCACAAAATATTTTTTTTAAAACAACTACACCTTAAATGATACGTTTAAACAATGCCGAAGGCCAAATTTTTACAACTTTGAGATCACAAATGGCGGATTTAACCCACATCTATGAAAAATACTGAGAAATAATCAAGGGAATGCCGCGGCAAATATTCCCAAATATGAAATTCAGGCAACGCTTAATGGTAAAAATGTGTTTTACCACACTTGTCTGAGAAACCCACTGAATGTAAACAATCCCTGCCCAGGATATTGCACAGTAGTTTGAGAAGTCTAGTAAAATTCAGCAAAATGTCGACAAGTTTTGATGGCAGAAACTTCAATTTCCCTGGCTTTCCAGAAAATGGGAACCGTACAACCGTCCAGTTAGTTCACCGGATTAAAAACGAAGGAACAAACAATTACCTGATTCTCCTCTCGTGGCTCATGCGGCCCGCTCTGCCCCTCGTCCTGCTGTGGTCGTACCCGTCTCTGATGCTTTCCCTGTGGATGCGGTCGTGCCTGCTTTCGTATTCCTTTTCCGGTCGCCTTGCCGACCTGTCCCTGCCGTGATCCTCTTCATGGTGTGAACGTTCACGCTTCTCGCCATTTTGCCAGTCTTCCCGTTTGGAAATTTTTTCCCGGCTATTGGATCTAAACAAAGATTAAAGGCTAAGTTTCCCCATCTGATATTTTTGGCATCCCCAAAATATTGTAAACACAGTAGAATGCATTACCTCCTCAAACGCGCTACCCTTTCCGCTTCTCCCCAGGATACCTCCTCGTCTGGAATGTGTCGTTCCTTGGGCTCGTTGGTGCCGGGAGATGCCGGCATGGGAGAATCCTGTCCGCTTCCTCCTCCTCCCGAACCTCCTGCAACACCCTGAGCCGCACCGTCATTATTTCGTACCCCGACCTTGATGAAAGGGCCGTAGTCTGAGAGCTTCTTCTCCAGGTCCTTCTGAATGGGAACCGGAATGCGAGGGAACAGAGTCGAATACCACTCCAACTTAGTCATGAAATGACGCAGCATCTCGCCGACGGTCATGATGCCTCCACCACCCGCCTTCACGTCGAGTTCCTGCGAAAACACAATTGGATGGCAGAGTGAAAACCTTGAGTCTCACAAATAAGGGTTGAGGCATGTTTTCAGTTAAATTTTATGCCTACAAGAAGTTTTTAGTGAGCCTACTGTATTTCTCATGGGCTAAATGTACAACGCACGATAGTTGGCCGCTTCCTATCATTAAAACAAACATTTTTTGTCGGGAAAATTTGTGGGGCACGAAAAGCATACCAGGAACTTATAGGCAAGCCCTAAAAAAGCTGAGACGGAGTTGTATTGTCGGGATGGCTAAGAAAGAGATATTTCAAGGAAAAATTATTATTTTTTGTTTGACATTTCTACAAAAAGGCACTGCAGAATGTATAACAAATAAGGTGAGAATCAAGTGTTTTACTCACGCTTTGTCCACATTTATTTTTGTTTTCACATTTTACCCAGCGAGAAATACAGTAAACATTGTCTTCAAATTCTTGCCCCAAACACGGTTGGTTGACAATGATGCAGATATACCTGTAAATAATTTTGGAGGCTTAGCAACTTTTCCATTGTATAAGTATCTTTTTTAGGTTTTCTCAGGTAGAATTTAAAACTAAGGGGTGCTTTACTAATTTTTTAAAGGAGAATGGGCTCCGTGAGGCATTATGCCAAAATTAAGCTTAACAGTAATTGTACTTAATAGACAATATTCTATTTGAGTCATTTCATTAGACTGCCATTTTCATACCAATAATTCAAATTTTTAATTATCACAACTAATTGAAATAACTGCATTTATGTAATGGTTTAAAAATTAAACCTTCGAAACTATATTCATATTACTAAATTTCCAATTTTTCAATATTACAGACTGCCAGAAATAACACTGAATCAATCAATAAACGATCATTCATAAAAATGGACATAACTGTTGAAAATTAAAAAATGGCAGTCTAAATACATAACAGTTTCCTTCATGGAGTAAAAAACTTGACTCGAAACGGGTGATCACAGGCATGAAAGAAACAACCGGAATGCAGTACACACTGCACTACAAGTAAGGATTTTAACCTCAAATGGAGAGAGAGAGCAATTTCCGTCTGATCAGCAATGTCAACATTCCGGCTGAAGTTGAGTGGAGCAACAGCTTCTGCTACACAAATGCCTGAAGTGCACAAAACAAAACTTATTTTGATAAACTGTTAAAACATCACAATGCATTAACAGACATCGCGTGTTGTTCAGGTTTACAACAAAAACCTAAACACTGTCAAGTTCAAATACACATCCTCGTTCTGATTATTATATTAACGAATCAAAGTTGCCTAGGTTTCAAGAATAATCACAACATGAAACTCACCATTTAAGAAGTCAACTAATATTCAATGGATGATGGGCTCCAAATGATCATTACAAAAAAGAGGATATTATCAATGCTAGTTTAAACTCTTGAAACCCAACCAGACAAAATATACAGTGGAAAAGACACAAATTAAGAGCAATTTGACACCATTGAGCTGATAAAATGCCAATTGTTTTTACATACCTCATCATCCTCTAAATAACCTTCAAACCATTCCCAAAGGTCTGCTGGAGGTTGAGTGTATCTAAAGGAATTTAAAACGATTATTACAGAACTATGTCCATCGCAAAACGAACAAAACAGAAAACTTAAATGACACCGACCTGACATACATAAAACCAAGTGCTCGAATGTATGGAGAATCGCAATGGGTAATCAAGCCGTTAACTTGCTTTCGGGTCAATTTTAAGGTGAACAACTTGTACAAAAGGCAAAATGCTGTTGATACGATTCCGCCAGCTCCTACACCTCGTACCTAATTAAACAAAGTATTTTAGACAAATGATTGTACACATTATCCCACATTGCTATTAGTCGCAACAGGTATTCTTCTGACTATATTCCGGAAAACATGTCAGCATACATGCAAGGGTTGTAAGACTATTCGTACAATGTCTGAACTAAAAACTAAAAAGGACACTTACCCCTCCACACATTCCAGTCTGTCCGGAAGTCTTGCGACTACCTTTTTCCCACGGCTCCAAATGGGCAACCTGGAAAAATAATAAATTAGCTAATGGCGAATCGCACGTTTCACAGTAAAATTAAAGCTCAATTACAGTGTGATGAAAAAGTCCCTCAGTATTATAATGTGCTCTTTGTCATTGATTTTGTCATGTATTGAAAACTAAGAACGATATTTTCACCACACAACCTAAAGTTACTACTTTCTAGGTAAACTATTTGTTCTAATTGCTAAAATTAGCCGATTAGCTAATGATCGGGTTGCACTTTCCACGGAAAAGAGAAATATCAATTGCAGTGTATTGAAAAAAGGCCCTCAGCACAAAATGTAAAGCTACTACTTTCTAGGCAAACCACTTGTTCTATTTCCTACAGAGTCACAAAAATGCATAAAAAAACGACACGGAGGAATTTTTTTGCAAACTTGGATGACAAAGGTCCAACCAACCCCTCTCCCAGGATGACATAATACTTCAACGTCCCTACAATGAAAACTACACAAATAGCATAGGCCAAAGCCACTCAATGAACACAGCATACGTGCCTTGTAATATATTTCATCGATGACTTCGTGGTAGGTTTTCAGCTCGAACAGGTTCACCTTGAAGTAGTGGGACGACTGGATATTTGTCAAAATTAAATTATTCAAGTTCATCGTCTTGTCGTTGCCCCATATAGGCAGCACGTTGTTTTTGCTACCGGTCGTTCCTGGCGCCATGTTTTATATCATCTAAAAACGAAACAAGAAAATCGGTTGAGTTTTTTAGTTGGTTTAGCGACGATTATGCGTAGAAATTAAAACCATTCAAAGTTGCCACTTATTTCTGTTCCACACAATGGAACAACAGAACACGGAAACATCGAACGCGGCCATTAGGCCTAAATGCTCCCTTCGATCTAGGAAGATTTAAGGACTTGAAAAGGTTTCTTACCTGGATTAAGCGACTGATATGCGATCCTGGATTACAGAATTTGTATAATTCACAAATTTTATACGCACTAACTCTCCGAACAATTAATACGATAACGCAAATTGCACCAGCGAACAAACTAGAGAAACGTCCGACCAACGAACGTGAATGACGTCACCGGAAGCTACACTTCGGATTCTACGAACGACAGTGCGCACTACCGGATGTGACGCAATGACGATGGTCACCTGATGCGGCTGCAACAAACGTTCAAAACTAGTTGGCAATACCATACGCTATGGCCAAACTGTGTCAACGCCTAGAATTTCACCCAATTACAAATGGTAGGCGCAAATTATATTATCCTAATTTGTAGATATATCCAATAGCGACATCGCGACTCGGTTAACACGAATAATGGTCACAAAATTATAATCGCCATTCTCCCAGTTATATACATGTACGAACATGAAATTGCGTTAGTTTATTTTTTGTTTTTTGTTTTATTGTTAGTCTAATAAATCATTTTAAAGCGCACTTGATCGAAGAGGATTCAGAAATAGTACTATCAAAAATACTAAAATAGTGCATAAAAAAGTCAATTTGGTTGGTTTTGACATGCTTGAATGCCCAGCGTTTCTTCATTTAATTTATGGCTGTCGAATCCGTTTAATAGACAATTGTAGATATTGAATTTGTAGGTTCTTACCATTAACTAACTAACTGAAGTTTACTGAACCACATCTTACAAAATTGTAGTCCTTTGAATTGAAATTTTAACCAACCCAATGTTGAATTACCCAACAGTATCAGTGCCGTCATTAGAGGAATTTAGATAAAAAATAAACAGATTTCGCCTCAACACAGTTGTGATAAACGAAATATGTTTTCGTCAACATCTGTTAATTTTGGCTACAAAATCGCCTGAAAAATTGCCCGAGACGCCCAATCTAAGTGCTAACATCGGCAACTAATGCTTCCTGAGCTTGACCAAGGGATGCAGAATTCTGCGAACGGACTTCTGAATTGATGGCTAGATTCTGACGTCGGTTGCTGTCCATTCCCGATCTCCTGAATATGGTCCCGTTAAAGCAGAGGTTTTGTTTGAAAACCACATCAAATCCACTTAGGCCATGGATGTTCCATCCAGAATGAAACACGACATTCAGAGAGCTGGCACTGAATGGAAGAGTTGCTGAAAAGACGAAAAGTTTTCTTCTTAATTTTTGCAGAAAAAAATCCCTGAAACTTTCTGCTCAGTTGATGGCATGCACAGTAATGAAGCGCCTTACCCAAGTAGCACACGGCTATTGAATAAATGGTGAATTTTGGTTTAATTTTTTATCATTGGTCAGGGATGGTTATTAGTTAATTTGTAACATATAATCAACATTTGGTAGACCTGATTAATTGTTTTGAATTTACAGCAATTCATTAACATTCTGGTAAAATAAAGTGCATAATTGATTTAATTTGATAATTATTACTTTTCATTTTGACACATTTATAATTGGGCCAATAATGAATGTTTATTAAACAGTTTAATATGCTGATGATAACATGCACAATTTTAGTTGGTTTTTTTGTATCGGTTATGGACTGGTGGTGTGATGTTTGTTGTAGTTTTCACCGTAATACTTCTTTTATTTTTTCAAAATTATATCATTGTGTCATGGTGAATGCTAGATAAATGCCATTTCAACGACTAATTTGCATTTTAATAGTTACCATAAATGGCGTTTTATGGGCTACAAAACTAAGAAATTCAACAGCTTAAATTGGTCGGATAAATGTTGTTTTAAACCAAAATTCTAGGTGTTTTCAACGTGCAAAAACTTTCCCATATTAACATTTACAAGCAGTGGCCAGCTAAAGTTTAAAAGCTGTATTTATATTTGGTTGAAAATTGGTTTTGTGTTACTTGGGAAATATCAGAGATGGCTTACTTTGCGTTCCCGGGTCCAAACGACCGCAAAACCGCTGTTTCATCACTTCCAGATAGCCTTGCTGACAGCC
The DNA here is from genome assembly GCA_034687865.1 of Kryphioiulus occultus. Classification (NCBI taxonomy): domain Eukaryota; kingdom Metazoa; phylum Arthropoda; class Diplopoda; order Julida; family Julidae; genus Kryphioiulus; species Kryphioiulus occultus. The sequence goes on from JAQGAF010002021.1 coordinate 21,224, forward strand.
TGCACTGTCCTCGATGTCGAAATGATTGAACGTCACCACCAGCTCGCAAACGGCAGGATCATATCTGCGTTAAGAAGCTTAACCATTAGCTGACCTTGGCCTCGAGGATCCACAAACGCCTTATGCCTTGGCTAGCGAAGCAAGTTAACAAATTCACCTTTGGATGCTCAGTCGACAATCTCTGAAACTGTCGTAAGGATTCGGGTAGTTCGGGGAAGTCCACCGGGCTTCTGGTTCATACTGGATGGCGTCGCATCGTGGTGTTGGTGCCTTGGTTGGTGGCACTGGCAGCGGGGTTGTCGGGAGGTACGGTGAGCATGGAATCTGCCGAAACCGCAGCGAGAAGACACCACCGCATGAGTAGATACTGACAGGAAGAATGGCTCCCGAAAACTGGTGACGTCCTACAATAAATTAATCCAAAATTAACTAATTTCGTACATTATCCATTCAGGAGGATCGCTTGTAGGATTTCGTTCGATGACACAGCCTACCAATCGATGCATAGGAAGAAGGGGAATTAAATTTTTTAAAAAAATTCAGTACCATTTTCAGAACGAAATATTCAGGGTATAGATTTTTTTAAAGGACTACAACATTAATACTGCCTTTCTATGGACATTTCCTAAAAAAATTCCAGAAGTAATAATACGGCCATAATTATAAGTTGATTATCTCAGTCAGAGTGGATTGATTTTCACATAATCTTCAAAGAAAACTTTGTTTAGTAATATTAATAATATAAGAGCACCAATGCTTGATTTTGCATAAGTTTCTATAAAAAACAATGATTCAGCGACGCTAACATACATGTATAGGGAATACTGTAGGCAATTTGATTTTTTAAAAACAGTACCACAAAGAATGGATTTCTAGTGCAGTTTCCTTAAATAGCTATTATGAAAGAAATCTTGTAAGAAAATGCTCTTAAACTAGATCACTAAAGCATTTTGTGGACATTTAAAAAAATCTTCATGAATATTAATAATTTTAGAACAAAGTAGGCGAAATTTTTTTAAGGAAACTCAAGATCACGACTGATTTATTTTGCATAAGTTTCTATGAAAAACAATGATTCAGCAACGTCAATATATGTATACAAGGAATACCGTAGGCAATTTGATTTTTTAAAAACAGTACCACAAAGAATGGATTTCTAGTGCAGTTTCCTTATTAGCTATTATGAAAGAAATCCTGTAGGAAAATGCTCTTAAACTAGATCACTAAAGCATTTTTCTGGACATTTTAAAAAAATATCATGAGTATTAATAATTTCAGGACGCAATAGGCGAACATGATTTTAAAGTGTATTTTCCATAAAACCAATTCCAGAAATATTAATATCATAATATCAAGGCATATTTTGTTTGAAAATCGAGATCACCAATAACGCCATAGGCGAAATATTTTTGAAAAACGTTCATCAGAACTAGTGTGATTTATGATTTTAAGTGTATTTTCCGGAAAACCGATTTCAGTAATATTAATATCATAATATCAAGGCATATTTGTTTGAAAATCGAAATCACCAATAACGCCGTAGGTGAAATATTTTTGAAAACTAGTGCCCAGAATCCCTATTAATTTGTATTTACATATGCAAATTATCACCCATTGACCACTGAAAGTTTACGTACTGACTGTCCCGGTTGGAAAGGTGCCGCAATAGCGTCGACCATCAACTTCCAGATATTCCCCGTTGCCGCATCCGGGAGTTTGTTGCGTCTCGAAGCGCTCGAACACAACGTCCAAGCTGCAGACGTCAGGCCTGGTTTTACAAACGATGAAAGAGCAAAAACTGGGCTCAGATGGCCATTGAGGAACCACGCTGCTGATGAGAAACTCGTCTTCTTGATGAGTGCAATTGCAAGGGCTTCGAGGAGGATAGGGATAAGGATATGCGGGGTTCAACGGGTGGGGAAAGGGATCTGGAGAACTCTTCGGACAAGGAAGCTGCTCTCCTCGAAGGCGAAAGTAGGGCGACCGAGCCGAGCTGGACTGGGACCAAAACCGAATCAGGAAGACGTTGTCCTTGAAGCTAAACGTTCCTGGATATGAGAATCAGAATGGACATTAGTTACCGTTACATCATTTTCATGCAGTTTTACTGATAAGGTGATGTTCCAGTATTATATTTTTGGTAGGGTGGAGGGGGGGGGGGGTTGGCTTTTATTGGTTATATTTAAACAGAAGACAGAACAAGAACAAACATTTCCATTAGGAAACAATGAATTGAAATTTCTTATAAATTTATAATTTCACTTAATTATTTCCAAAGAATTGGTTGGTATCTCTTGCGTTTTGTATTCACTAATAGAGGGTTCTCCCAGGGATGACATTATCAGCTTCCCTGACTTTTCCAAGTTTTAAAACAAATTTCCCGGTTCACCCTGGCCATTGAAAATGCAAAAATATGATATGCCTACCAGCCAATGTAAGGCACGCTATAGTTATTGCTTATTATATATAAACTGGTGATATATCACAAATTTGCACAAGGAAACAGCAAATTTCGATTAGCTTTCTTAATTTCTTTTACTCAATTGCTTCTCATTTCTTGATTTTTGTGCTAACCAATAAATAGCTACGAAAAACATGTTGATTTGTTGAATTTCCCTTACTTTTTAAAAAGTGAATCAATATTGCCTGACTTTTCCAGGTTTGGGGGAACCCTGTAATAACTAGCTATGTAAGATGTATTATTGACGTTGAATTTTCCTGACTTATTTAAAGTATTTACCCTAACCGTTCCAAGCGTTGCCAATTTCCCTGGCATTTTCAGGTTTTCCAGATCTGGGGAAACCCTGTGACAAAAGGGAGGGGGATGGTAAACGGAATTCTGAGCCATAATTTTTGAAAATATTTTTTTGACATTGTGCTTTCGTAAAACACCGACAATACCAATAGCTTTGCTGACATTGTCTTACTTCCGGAAATTTCGGTATACTCACTGATGCTCCCTCTGGGTAAATGGCAAAATCTTTCTTGATTTATTTCCAAAAAATCGTTGGCACACTCTCCGGGCGATTCTCGCAGATCCAAATACGTGAAAGTGATTTGGAGAAAGCATATGTGCTGGTCCGATTTTCTGGAAATTCAAAAAAAAAAAATGAACTCGCTACAATGTAGTGCCATGACATGGAGAGATGGTCAACTCAATGATCAATCCCATTTACTTGATGGCGTAGTTACAAGCTAAATCGCTGGCATATGCAGAGGGATATTTGGGGCTGGTCACTTCGAACTGCCTCTGGTCGAACGTCTGGTCGCACTCACAGGACTCTGGTGGTCCTGCATGGTGGTCATCGAGCGTTTGACCACAGGTCAGCTGACTGCCTCGAATCAAAAACCCTCTATTGGAAGTGATGGCATTAGTACGGAAACGTATGACGATTTCCGGTCCAAGGAATGGAAATATGCCTATGAAAAATTAAGAGAAAAAACTAATGACCGACTGGCCATTGATTCAATTCACTCAAAATCTTGACGTTCATCAACAATCTTACTTACATACTGTATATGTAAGATGGTCAGGACTAATGATGATATTTACTTACGTCGAGTGTGGGGGTTTAATGATCCGCAAAATCTTTGTCCGTTGATTTCCAGATAATCGTAAAAACATCCATAAGCTTCCTCCAAGTGAAAATCTTGAAAAATTAATTGCAAGCTGCAGACGTCATCGCCTTTCTTTACGGTGAAAACGCAGTCAGAATTGTGCTCGTAATAATGCGGATAATTGGCGCTGCTGAAGAAGAAATTACGCTCGTAAAATGTTGATGAACAGCTAGGCCTCACGTCGAAAACTGCGATGAAAAAGCGTAAAAAATTGTGAAATTGCCGCTTTAGGTCACGTGACGTGTAAATACCCACGTGTAGTGGTAATCATTACGCATTTAGAAATTCAATATAAGACATGCATTGGAACATACATTTGAAATTAAAACTGTATTGACAAATACATGTATATGCATATAATAAATAAATGCATCGAAGAATGTATTTTACACTTTATATTCAATGCCTTGTAAAATGTTAACACCCTCGCTATATTTCATAATTTCAAGGTTTTAAGAAATCCCAATTCTGAATTTAGGCAATGAAATAAAGTTTAAACTTTAAAACTATATCAATTTCATTCAATTCAATGCAGCACACGTAACTTTTGTGTAGCTTCAAAATTCATCGTGAAAAAAACGATTCAGTAGTTAGTGCCGTCTGCCCAGCGCCTTCCACCAGGGGGCGCCACGTGCGCGCGCGCGCGTCGTTTATCCTGCCTGGTGGGTTCCGCAAGAGGGCGCCACGTGCGTGCGCATCGATGGTGGCGAAGGGGGAAAAGCGCGGGAAAATCAAAAATAAATTAACGAAAAAAACGGAAAAAGAAGTGGCGCATCAAAATAAAAAAG
>JAQGAF010002022.1:0-25623 GCA_034687865.1 Kryphioiulus occultus
GCCCTAGGCACGGAAAGTTTTGACTTTCCGTGCCGCAGGCGACTTTCTATTTTTCGCCTCCTCGGCCTTGGCGAAAATCTATTTTCGCCTGGCGAGGATCAGGCGACCTACGGGGTCGCCGCATCCGGCCATGGTGCCCTAGATGCATCTGGGGCGTCCCGATGTGCCCCCACGGCGGTGGCACATTTAAGGATCGGACGCCCCCACCATCTCTCTCTCACTTCTCGGACTTCAACCATCTCGCTCGCTCTCACGCATCACCGCTCAACGGACTTCTCCTTTGTTCACCAAAAAACCGCGTCCACGCCACGCTGCCGATCACGCACCGAAGTCCGCCGAGCGATTTGTACCAAGTCCGCACTTGTACCGAGCGCAAAGCGAAGCCGAATAAAGTACGAAGCCATCAAATTGGTCTGCCGCCTCAACTCACTCTTGCTGCCGCATAGCTTTCCCCGCAGTCGCGTGCTAGTCTCCCCAGTTAGGATCTCGACGCCAAACGTCAATTGTTTTCTTGCCGGTTGGGTAGTGACGAAATAATGTGCATAGATTATTATTCACCACAAGGCACGGTTAGAGCGCATGCAATCAAGAAGACAGGTGTCCAATCAGCAGGAATCAAGGATGGTTTTGTTCTTGCCACTGACATTGATCCACAGGAAATTAGAGATTTGTTAATGCAAATAAATGAGGCAAAGGAATTGAGAAATTCGTATGCCAAGCAAATTGGAGCCAATAACTTAAAAATTCAAGATTTTAAAGAGCGACCAGAATTTATAAGGCAAAAACAGGAATGGGATGAGTTGCTTTCTGATTATAAAATAAAACTTGAAAAATTTAAAGAAAATGCTGAGGAGCAAAAACGAATTAGAGAAGAATTGAAACAAGAGCGTGTCAGAATCGATCAAAAATATGGAAATGAAATTCATCTTTTGAAAGATCAAAAAACTGATCTGCATGAACAAACAATGCAGCTCTATAAAGAGTTGAAAGATCAGCCAGAAATTAAGGCTATTGATGATGAGATAGTGGCATGTCAAATGGAAGTTCGTCAACTCAAGGATCACGTCACTAAATTGCAAAAACGAAGATCAAATATCCTTGAAGATGATCGATACAATCTCCTCATCATTGAAAATCAACAGCGAATAAAAGATCTAAGTGATCGAATAAAAAAATGGACCAGGATAACGCAGCGCAATGCTTGAAGTCAAAAAGAAACAGGCTGAATTGCGTGACAGAGTGCCTCTCAAACCCAACCAGAATTTAAACCCCGAACATATGGCAGAAATTGTCAGCTCGAGGAGCGAAAATGTTGAGTTGAAGCAGAAAATGAAAATTTTAGAAAGTGAGATGGTCCAGATAAAAGATACTATTGCAGGATTAACACAGCCATCATCAAATGAGAATTTGCAGCAGCACATAAGTGATGCCAAAAAGATGTTGGGAAAAGAAAATCACACAAAAACTGTGAAGCAAATAGCGAAAGATCTTTCTTCAAAAGAGTTGTTTGGCAATCGCTTGGAGAGCATTTTTGTGAATGAAAAACAAAAAATGGATGATTTTCGAGTAGCTTGTGAGACTATCATGAATTCCCAACTTGAGCAATTGAATAAGGCTGTAGTTAAAGCTTTAGGAAAAATAAATGCTACTCTTGATGAAAAAATTCAAAGTGCAATGGATGCTATTGAATTTGTAAAAGAATCTACCATTGTAACAAAGAACAATGTGTCAGGCGACATTAATGTCACAAGGGTGAATGGGGACATTAATAAAACTAAGAACATTATTGCGTCAGAAAAAAAGACTAAAAAAATTATGATTAGAGTCACTAAGTCATCTGATGTTCCAGTGTCTATTCTTGACATGTCGGGTAACAAAAAACGTCTGCTTGGTGATATGAAAAAGAAAATGAGTAGATATGCCGAAATGGGAATCCCCGCAATTTTCTTGATTTTTGATAACGTCAACAACATTATTTATAAATTAATTTTTAGTGAAATTGATCAAAGACAGGATTTTATAAATTTTTGGAAAAGTCTTAAACCAAATTATAATGTTGACGCTGAATTGAAAGAGCTGAAGTGGATGGACAAATATGTCAAGTCTTCTTCATTGTCTGATAAAATTGAATGCACACGGAATTTTAATGTTGTTTTAAAAAATCCGGATACTTCAAAAATAGAAGGCCATCTCACATTTATGTTGCCTGATTATTGGGATGATGAATTGCAGACAAAATTTGAGAACCATGAGGAAAGTGCATATCTTTTTGACGAAAATGAGCATCCAAAATTTGCAAATTTGTTTATTGAGAAACAAAAAACGAGCGACTAAACCAAGAAGCGCTCAACACCCTGGTCGGTTTGCAATTTACCAATGCAAACACGATGGCAGGAAGGCTTTCGCATTCTTCTGAGCTGATTGCAAAAGTAAATACCTATTTATAGTCGGTTTCCCACAACCTAAATGTTGGTCTTACTTTTTGCACGCCATCAGACGTTGGAATTCTCTTCCAAAGAATAGCAGTAAGGTTCGAGACATTCATTTCAACAATGATGTTGGTGGTGCCCACCCTACTGAGACATTCGTCGGTTAAATTGGGTTGATGGATTACAGCCCCCTGCCACATGGCACATCTGTGCTGACTGCAGGGTACTGAGTTGAATTGAATTGAATTGAAGAAATGAAAAACCGGGAAAGGTTCATGGTCTGTTCCCTCATTAACAGCAAAACAAACATGGACGTTTCTAGAGCAGACGAAATTTAACTTAGTTTGGATGACTGCACTCGGCAAAAAGCAAGTCTGGTCCTGCCGCAGTTCAAGAACTAAAAACCGAGAAAGGTCCACGGTCTGTTTTACCCTCAATTCTGCCCAAAATGTGAAAGAACTGAAAAAAAATCAAACTGAAAGAAAGACGCAAATGATAATTTAGGAGCATTTAGTGTTCGATTCCACTGACATAGTATTGCTAGTAACCACGTGACTGATTAAATGATAGGGGTTAGTGTACAAATGCAACATTGTATCTCAGGCTTTCATGCAAAGTGTCGGTTCGTGACGGCTGCCGAGTGCGCATGCTATTTCCGGTTACCGAACGTCGGGAACCTGGAAATGATCTGCAGGCTTCCTGAAAGGGCCAGCCGAGCGGTGGGAGGACTAGAGTAAAAGGCAGCTGACTGCAGCGGGCGGAACAACTGCTCGGCTGGATAGCGACCATGCAAGCATGCAGTGCTGAAACTGTGCTGGATCGAAGGGTCCCAGTTTTCAGGAGGCACGGCACCACGATCAAGGCTAGCAATTTCAGACGGTAATGGGAGCGATAACGTCCGTCGCCTTACCCGCTTCTTGCTCTTAGCTTTTTTGGAAGTGACAAGGTTGCTGGTCGAGTGCGCAGGACTGCCAGAGGCAGCGCTAGAGTCCACGGCAGAAAGGTTAGGGTTGGGACGGGCCTCCAGCCCACTAAACCTGGACTGTATACAGCAAACGGGAAGGGTTAGTACGAGGGTGAAGGGTTAGCCGGGTTCAAATAAAAAGGAGACAATCGAGTTAGGTGGTCACGTCATTCTGAAGCTAAGGAGCCCCCGCTATGGCAAAATGCACGCTGGAAAACATGGGCCGAAAACAAATTAACAATTTGCTGGTAATGTAAGGAAATCTTAGAGAAAATAAACTCCAAAAATGCATTTAGTAATTTCCAATTGCTAGAAAAGCATTCCTCCTCAATGCCTGAGATTTGAAAACTACAGTTTACTGAAAAGTCAATTTTGTTTGATAAGCCCGATAAAGGCCCTTATTAACCGAACCATTATTGGCTTTTAACATTTGCCGGCTGCAAAAATGGGTTCATGGCAGAAATGGGTGCGCAGCAAAAATGACCATTGATAAGAGCCACTTCGAGGTAAATAAGAGAAGCAATCGATTGTTTCCAGAAAATATTATTCTTGTCAACAAGAGTAAAAAGAGGTGGGTTATCAAATAAATTCCAGGCTTTCCCCAAAAAAATTAGTTGCAGATCCAATGTTCGATATTAGAGCCGGTCCCATTCCAATAGAGTTAAAATCACCAAAATCAATTTCGAGACATCGCCGAATCATATTCTCCAAAGTTAAAAGCTTTAAGGGTTATTTACCTCAGCAGCTGGTGTCTGAATATCGTTTGGAGGACCGTTCGTTGATGAAACCTGCATCGAAAAACCAATTAATTAGGCCGTTCGAACATCCCTAAGTTTGGAGTTTTATTCGCCGCTTACTTGTCCCACTTTGCTCGCTTCCAGTTTTAGTTCCAGCGACTTGACCACTTCTTGTTCGGCACGAAGTGCGTCCTGACCGATCTTGACTAAGCTGTTAAGTTTAACATTCTGGGCACTCAGCTCCTTGAGAGACTGCCTTTCCTTCTCCAGTTCTTTCCTTAATTCTTCAGTTTGCTGCAGAGAAATCCGTATTGTAAGCACAGCTAGTATCCAGTTACGGAAAACTGCAATTATATCCATACCTTGGATTGCTCGCTAATCTTCTCTCGTGCTAATTGGCATTGCTGTAGTTTGTCTTCCGACTGCTTCAACTGGTCCCTTAAACTCGACGCCTCCTTTTCCATCTGAAATTCACCAAGTTTCACTAAATCTATTCTCAAAATAGTCGAATGTGGTAGAAAATAAACTTGACATTGGCTCACCTCTAGCCTTCGGCCGTCCAACGACCTCTTTTCGGTTTCCTCTATTTGTAGTTTTTCTTGCAGCTCTCGAAGCTTTCCTTGCATCTAGAAACGTACAAAAATATTCCACGCAAATGCAATCGTTGGCATGGATGTTTGGTGTTTGTTATGCATGGTTCATACTAAAATCGACAAAATCATTTGTCTGACTTTTTAAAAGTAAATTTGATAGGAAAAATTAACATTCGATTTTAAACAGGGGCAGATTGGGGCCCCCGAACAAAAATTAAAATATGGCAAAAGGCAATCCATACATCATGAATGAAGGATTTCAACCAACTTTTCCATAAAAATGTTATTTACCAATATTTGTAGGCGTAATTTTTGATAATTGCACTGTTTTCAAATCACATAAGGAATCTCCAAGACTTTTCAGTAAAAAGCATTTTTTACCTAAGCTTTCCCTGAAATTTTATAATCATTTCAAACACTTCAAGTCCATACTAATGATGTTTTAAGATAGCGCTAAGTAGATTCAGGGGCTGAAAATCCTTTGATATTAAAGTTAACACCACCTATTATAATTGTAAGTATGGTGCACATTAACAGTTAATTTCTAATGTGCAGTTTGGTCCAATAAGTGCATTATCTCACAAATATAAGTTTCTTTAAAAGTTAGTTCACACCTAGCAAAATAAGTAATTACTTTCTGAATATCAAATTTCTTAAAAATGATTTCAGATAAAATGAGAGTTTAAAGATGTGCTTTTATCTCGGACTTTGTACCTCGAATGAACAAGTGGATTTTGCAAAAGACCCCGTTGGAACAAAACGAGCATTTCAAAAATAAAGTGGAGTATGTCCATTCTAATTATCCAAAGTGAAAAATGTCTTACCTCAACTGCCGCCTGCTTGAAACATGCAAAATCGGGAAAAACAATTAGATTTTTAATTTAAGAATCAGCTTCCATAATTACCGCAACCAACTACTGACCTCTTCCGCAGCTTGCACTTGTTCCAGACTGGCCTCATAGGATTTCTTTTCTTGCAGAAGCTAACCAACAAAGAATTACAAACAATTCGCAAAAAATTGGACAAAACCCTACCAGCTTTTCATCAGTTACCTTTTCGAGTTGTTGATCCTTTGCTTCTAATTTTTCTTTCCATTTAAGCTCCTCCTCTTCCACGCTCCCTTGAATCTTCTTCAGAATTCCCTCCTGTTTTCCACGAGAAAGGAACATTGCTACTTGTAGCGATATAGCAACAGCAAAGTACAAGTTGCCATGCGGAAAAACTAAGCTTACCGTTTCCACTAGTGACGTTTTATAGTGGTGAACTTGGGCCTGAAGCTTAGTTGAAGATTCCTCGGCAGCATCCAGTTTGCTCCTCAAGTCGTCCACCTCGGCACTACTTTTCTTCGCTGCGAGGTCTTCCTTCAAACTACTCTGAGCACACTGCTCGAACCGGGATATCCATTCGGAATACTCCTAAGACAAAAACCCAACAACAGGCTTAATGATGGTGCAAAGAACTTCACACAATTCAATGTCGGACCTGCTCTTACCGTTGCTTTGTCTATCCTAATGGCCGGGAATATTCGTTCGAGAACCTCTTGATATAGATTCTGCTCTGCTTTTAGCCTGTTGAGGAGTTTCTCCTACATTCGAAATAGACAAAGAGCAATAGATAGGAATGAGAAATGTGTCAATACAAACATTCCGTGTTTCGAATCAATCTCTCTCAAAAAAATCTGTCTCTTGCAGGCATGTGGCCAGTTGGCATACAATTTTTCACATTTTTTAACATCCAAGAATCTGAGATTTTTCATATTTTTTCACATGCAATATCTGATTTTCACAAGAAAATATCTGATTTCTTCATATTTTTACCCAATATTTTTTTTTTGAATTGCTATTTCAAGAGCTATAACAGTGCCTCTCAAACTACATGTACATGATGCGACCCACCCGCTACATTGAGAACGCCAACGTATTTTTTTTACAGAACTAGACCAAAAATAGTGGATTTCAGCTTGCTTTTCTAAAAAAAACTGTTGTAAATTTTAATATGAATGTTTAAGAGTACGTCGTAGGCGAATTTTTTTTAATTCGACCAAAAATGGATTTCAAGTGTATTTTCATGGAACTGATTTTAAAGACAAAGCATCATTTTTAAGATTCTTATAAATATTAGTCTTCAAAAGAGCACCCGCAGACAAAATAAAACTGATAAAACTAAGCAAATTTTGGTAGGCTTATCATGGAATTAAGGACCTGAATGGATCGAAATTCCTCAGTTTTAAGCTGGATTTCTTGTGAAATTCATTTCAAATGAATTTTTCAAATACTGTCATTTTTACCCAATTTCTCACCCAAGTGTATAAATTTTCACATTTTGCCCACTTTTCACTGGCCACATGCTTGCTTACTATGATCAGAAGATGAATTCAGACAATTTTTGAAAGTGCTGAAATCCATTATCCCTTGCTTAATATTTCAAATATCTGCAGAAATAAATGAGCTTTTGCCCAAATCTTTAGAAACCATTCCTTCCAATATTCACAGAAATAAATAACTATTCTTGATATTTATAAGTCATTTTTCCAAGTGCTTGGTCACAGTTCACGAAGGCATGCACAACGCATTCCAGGTGCCACCAAATCTCCCGTTAGTGCACCGCCTTTCTGTCGTACTTACGTTTGCCAAGTTCTCGGCTTGCTTAACGCTGTCATTAAGTGATTTTTCCGCCTTATTAAGAGCGTCCATTACTTTCCAGTTCTTCTCTCGTAGCGCCTGAGGTTAGATGGGAACGCATGCAATCAGGCTCGTTACAGAAAATGAAATTGGGGCAAAAGTATTAGCTGGCCAAATTATGTTAAGATTTTAGTTTTTGGGGCAAAACAAAATAAATATTTGTCATTTTTTTTGGAAACGCCATGCATCTTATAACCAGTCAGAATAATTGGTGAGAGATTATTAAAGCAAGACTGCTTTACAGAAGACACCAAGTTTTTAAACACCAATCTCCATAAATTATTCCTTTCTCGTTTTTACTAGCACTGAACACACCAGTTATTTTCTAATCAGCTACACAGTAATGCACATCCAGTAACAATCAAGCAAGTCTTGTCCGTACTCACATTGTTCTTTTCCTTCTGCGTTTCGACATCTGCCGTTATCCTGGAAATGGTGTCTTTGTGATCGACTATTTGCTTATGAAGGTCCTGAATTTCGTGGGTTTTATCTTTGAGCTCGGAAGTGAGCTGAATGACAAGGTTCTCCTTTTCGTGCAAACTGAAGTGGGCAAAAGGGCAGATTTAGACGCGGCACACAATTCGTCGAAAAGGAAAATTTCTGACGTGATGCTTACATGTGTTCGTGTTCAGTCAATGGGATTTTCTTGTGATCACCACATTCCTGAAATGACATTGGTAAATTAGTAATTTCGTCCATTTTAACTTATCACACGTGACCATTTCATTTTGTGGATAAACACCTCGAGTTGCACGTGGCCGTTAGTTTTATCCCTTGGCAAAGTGTCTCCAGTGCCTTCCTGGCCCTCGGCTTCTTCCCGTTCGGTCACCTTGCTGAGTTGTGAGGCCAGTAGTTCGTTATCTTCTTTGAGCGCCTATCGGATAAACACGTCAAGTTCAGCAATCAATAAACTCCAAGAGTGAGCATGTTGTCATCAGCCATCATACCGTCATTTGGTTTTCCGTTATCGTGATTTTCTTGAGAAGCTCTTGCATCTGATTTTGCAAAGCAGAAATCTCCTTCTCCAGAGCACTCTTCTCCCTTTTCACATCCTATGCAAGGAACAAACAGCAGGGCTCAATTCGACAGTACAAATTTCCCAAATCAGAACCCCATATTTCATGGTGACTACTAATTTCTGAAAACAATAACTGAGTATTCCAGATTTTTCAGGATAATGTTCTAATTTTTCCAGGTTTTAAAATAAAAGAAAATTAATAATAAAAAACATCTTAATGATAGACTTAATTTCTGAAAACAAAATTCTTGAGTTTTCCAGATTTGTCCGGGTCATGTTCTAATTTTTAAATGTTTTGAAAATATATTTCAATAGAACTGTGTGCCTCCATTCTATTGAAAGCAACATTTATTAATAATACAGAAAAGCTATGCGAATTTTTTTTTGGAAAAAACTAGATGTCAAACGGTGGGTTTTAGTCAACTTTATAAAAAAAACATATCCCAAAGATGCTTTCTTAACATTGCTTTGAAAAACTGCCAGAAATAATGGAATTTAAGTAAGCCTTTATTTTCATTGAAATGTTTTCATTTGCAAATAATAACAATGAAAATATTTTTGAGGGATTCACATAGGCGAAAATTGAATACAAAAATTGCCACAAACTTACAGATTTTAGTGTAATCTGTCAAAAGCGTCTTTCAGAAATAGGCAACACTAATGGCAGTTTTAATTTTTTTGAACTACATCACCAAAATGCATGATGTAAGATGAATGAACCACAGGCAAATTTTTAAGAAAAGCTTAATCACAAATGCTGAATTTTAGGGGAATTGTGGCATTGGTTATCTGCAGGCCAATCAATTTCTGCTGGTATCTCAGAATTATACTAAACAAGCACAAAATACAATTATGCTACTAAAACATTCCAGGTTTCAATCCAAAATTCCCAGAGATTTCCAGGTCGGTTTGTCACCATGAGATGCGTCATTTTCAGGTTTCATATAAATACGGGCTCCGCCTACCTCGATTAAGTCGTTCAATTGTTTCTGGGAAGCATCGTGCGTTGAATGGCTGGCTTGTAAAGTGGACACCTGCTTTTCCAAGCTGTTCTTTTGCTGCTTCAAATCCTGCAATTAGAAATCACCCGATGTGACGTTGAATAACCCGATTCCGAAACACCATGCAATCACCAACTAAAGACTTAAGCAAACCTCAATCATGTCAGTCGATTGCTTCTTGGCGGATTCTAAAGTCGACTTCTCACCCTGCAGTTCTGCCAAGCATTTCTGAAGATGGGCCTTTTCCGCTTCCAGACTGCCGTGCGTAACACCGGTATTTTGCAGCTGGGCAGCTAGTGCTGACTTCTCGGCTTCGATAGCGCGAATTTGGTTTTCTACTTCTTGGAGCTGTTGCTGGTGTGCGCTCTGTGCTTCTTTCTGTGAAAAATACAAAACAGCTGTTACAGGATGCCTACTGCAGGGTACAAATCGAAATTTGTGACTCAATTTCCCTGACTTTTCCTGACCAAATCTGATTCACTGCCCTGACTTATCAAATAAAAATGTCACATATAAGAAACTTAACTTTATTTACAACACTACAATTAACTATATTTTTATCTTTTTCCGTGCAACTGCAACTGCACTCAACTGTAATTTTAAAATTCCAGGATATTTCCCAGATTACCCAGCATTTATATTCCTCACTTTTAGGACAAAATAAAATGACAATTATTCAGTTATTGTACAATTGGACAACTGATTACAATAACTACACGTGAACCTGTTTTCAAACTTTTTCTGACTACTGGTCACTTTTAGAATATACTTGTTTTAAAAATGCTGCCAAAAATAATGGATCTTATGTGCATTTTTCTAAGAATAAATTTACAAAATTATGTTAACAAGGATCCTGGTTGTTTTTCCTAAAATCCGCTTTGCCGCTTTAGTGCAAAATAATTTCCAGCTTTCTCCTTTCTGCAAAATTTTGACTTTTTGGAAAAGCCTATCTCAGTTTGTAAAGAAGACATTATATGCTAATATGTTTGAAAAAAATCATTACTTTCGGGACAAGTTTGACCAAGTTTGACCAAGTTGACCATGAGTTTCTAGGAGCTCACGTAATGATACAATTTTGTTGGACCATTAATTTTGTCCATAGTTTGCATTTTGGCTAATGCCAGACCTATAAATGTCCCATAAACGGATAAGGCGTCACAAAAACTAGGTTTTTTTTCGAGTGAAACCTTTTTTAATATGGTATTATTGGACTTCAATAACACCCAACATTGACGCTCAAATCAAGTTAAATGAAATGTTGTACTAGATGCACGGACGTTTCGAATATGAGATAAAGGGGAATGACAATACCAAACTCAAGAACGTTTCGAATAGACGTATTTCTGAGAGCATTGAATTGTATTTTTACCAGAAACGCATATGTTTCGAAATAGGGGCTAGGCCGCAGTATCGAAAGTATTTTTTCACCGTTTAAAATTGTCAATTAAAACGTGAAGAGAATTACATTTATCCACGCAATTTTTTATACAAGAAACCGTTCTGTCCAACAATTCAGACTTTATGGTTTAGCTAAGTATTTTTTAACTGAATTACAAAAGGTCCAAACCGACAGACGCCAAACCAGTCGTCTTAAATATTTAAAAAAAAACCACCAACTAACCAGAACCCGAGCGTGGTCGTCAATCTGCTGTTGCTGAATTTCAAACTGGCCCGCGATGCTTTGGAGTTCATCCACTTTGGCTTGAAGGCTGCCGTTCCTAGTTAAGATAAAGTAAGATTAGATAGAACTGAGGCAAGGAACCACCGTAAATTAAGCTGATTATTTTACATGTATGAAAGAGTCATCTTACTGAGTTTCAAGTTGATTCACCGATAGACTGAGCCGGGCATTCTCGTCCTTCAGCTTCTGGGTCGAGCCGGTCTCTTCGGACCGCTGTGTGGTCAAGCGCTGCAACTGCGCCCGAAGGTTCTGCAGCTCCTGTTGATGCTGGCGCTCGAGCTGGCTGCACCGGGATTTCTCGGAATTCAATTCCACTCTCAACTCTTTCAATTTGGCACCGGAAGTTTGAGCTCGCTGACGTTCTTCGGTCAACATTTCCTCCTTCTCTTGCAGCTGCTTGCGCAGGGCTGACATGGGGTCCATCTTCTGCCCGATCTTCAGCCATTCCGTATTGCTCGCAGCCTCAGCCTGTTGCTTATTCAACAGGGTTTCAATGAGGGAATGGATTTCGGTCTGGCTCAAAATGGCAGATTTGATGAGCGAAGCCAATCGGGCACTGTTTAGAGCTGAAAAACATTAAAACACATGACTTAATGACATCTATTACATGTACAGTCCAACTCGGTTATAGCGATCATGGTTATAACCAGAAAATTGCCAAAGCAGATTTGGTTTATGCATATTTTCATAGTATCCTTCACGGTTATAACGTATTCTCGTATTACAACGTATTATAACGGTTCTCGTATATGACGAGCAAATTTTAGAAAATTCGGTATCCAAGACACCAAAGTCATTAGTGCACTTGCATGTAAGACACTTTGGGACGTTAAAGAATTACGTCATCATCTTGGTGAAGGGGGTTTACAAATGTGATTTATGGAATTTCAATGTGATCTGGTGTGCTTTTGTGTGACAAAAATAAAATTAAAATCGAATTTGTATACAGATTTCGATAAAAATGATGTCGAGTGCTGACACCTGGGGTGGTGGGTCTGTAAATCACGACTATTGTGACAAAATACATGTAATTATGCCTGAAATGTTTTCTCAGCAAATGAATCGCGTGTTAATTTACGACAAGTGAGTTATCGTTAAATCTACGGCAAATTTAGCTCTTCACGGATATAGCGAGAAACGGTTATAACGAACAAACTGGGTCGGTCCCTTGATGCTCGTTATAACCGAGTTCGACTGTAGATCCTCAGTAGATCAAGTAAGCCAGAGACTTGAAAATCACTTGAGCAAATCACACCTATGCGCATTTCAGCAAATTGCAGAAATTAAATTTACATGATGCTGAACATCAGTGAGGTTTCCCAAAAAAATGTGCATGGTGCTCACAACGTATACTTACATGTACCTAGGAAACAATAAATTGTGGACACAGAACAGGTAACCATTGTGTCCAATTCTTTCAAAACGGCTGAATTATCAAGATAACATTTTGAATATTGCACTTAAGCTTGGCGTAGGCCTACGAGGCTGAATGAACTATTTGTGAATGAGTGCAGCATCGGCAATTTTTATCTTTTCAAGAATTACTTTCCAAGTCCTTAGAAAGAAAATAAAATGTCTTGAAGTACGTGCATACTGTTGAAACAGACGAGCTAAGTGTTATTTCCAAGGGATTCAGATATTTTGCCAGACTTCAAGAACTTGAGCCTGACCTAATAGCTAGACCTCAGTGACTACATTGGTATTTCAAAGAGATTTCAAAGACAGTAGGCCTATTCAAGGACTTCCCGACTTCACAGAAGTCATGGAGGTCAGGAAGGTAATGAGACTTCAAGGACTCCAACAAAGTCTCATTGAAGTCTCAGCAAGCTGTATACGTGAACGATGCACGACTTCTGTGGGCCTTCAAGGGACCTTCATTGTGATTTCAAGAAACCTCCTTTGGTACTTCAAGGGGGCCACAGTAGAACTTGCAGGAACTTATTGGAACTTCAAGGAAACTTCATTGGGACGTCAAGAACCCTTCAGTAGCACAAGGAACATTCTGCGGCACTTCAACAATATTATGCAGAGTGTACGGTATACTGGATTTGGGACTGCAAATTCCATGACTTTTTCACGACTTCAAAAATGTATGCCTATTAGAATATGGGGCCGCACAGGTTTTATGTAGTGACTAAATAGCGATTTTCAGAAACATTATCAACAGTACATGTACCACTGTGGTGACATGATTATTGGCCAAAAACACGCCGTAGGAGAAACGTTTTTAGGAAATAGGTGACAAATGAAAAATTTAAACCCAAATTTTTCTTTTGTGAATCAATTAAAAGACATTCAATGACGCTGTTGTAAATTTCACGACTTTTTAAAATGACCATCAAGTAAATTTCATGACGTCCATGACCGGAATCGCATTTCACGACTTTTCCATGACCGGTAGACATCCCGTAAAGACCTGGCCCCTCTTCATTCCCACAACACTAACATTAGAAGCACAAACTTCGTCGGTTTACATGAATTTGATAACCACCGTGTTTGGAGTAAATGTGCTCGGTACGAAAACGCCTAGTCCGGACTTCGGCTGAGTGACCCGAGGCTTCCAGCAAGAACCTGAACAGAAAATTCTTGTTGTTTGGGTGAGGCAAAATGGACGACAAACGAATATGTGGCCCCACGTTGGTCTGGGCTGGCTTTACCAGTTCTCGAGCCTGAGAAAACTAATTGCGCCTAATTGCGCCATGTCATTCGCAGTGCACAATGCAAATCTGTTAAGACTTGAAAATGCCGTGTGGGCGAGTGAAGTGAATGCCCTCAAAGTCTGGTAAATCGACATTCCAGTTGCAATCTAATGCGCTGCCACCACCAAGCACCTTCTTGAGGAACGAGCCTACAAGTTTTAATAACCGAGTGCGAGGCCTCCTGAGGTCATGAGAAAACAAATCCGAAAGAAATTTCAGCCAACTTCAGAGCACCTTCTCCAGCCAAAATCAAATAAATCTATTGCAGAACAAAAAAAAATCCGTTAATATAGGCCATCCTTTATTTGCACAAGATACATTTTAACACAGCGAAACTCCCACTATTTGCACCTTTGTATCACAATGCCATGGATAAAAAGGAACTTTGTTTCAATTATAACGGCAGATGTTTGCATCAACTTATAATGTGTATTTGATCTGAATTTCACACAGTTTCCAACAAATGATTGAACTTTTCCAATTTCTTACAAGCTCTCAAGGAAAGACATGTAACTTGGTAGATTTTGGAAACTTGGCATATTTCCTGATATATACAGCAAACAGCATGACGTCAAGTAATCCAAAGTTACAGGTTTTGGGGGAAAGTCTGATGCAAATATTCAGAAACCTGGTTCCGGACACTAATGGTTGGCTGTTCTCACTCAATGGCATTTTTGGACAGTGTTTTTGAAACAATTTTTCTTGAGCATGACCATTTTACCATTGAACCCCTACATGTAAACTTCAAGACCTGCATAACCATCAGGGGTGCAGTAATAGTTCTAAGGGCCAGGCCCTGGAGAAGTGAGTGAGGGAGGTCTGACAGAACACCAATTTTTTTTAAAGTGGACAAAGTTTAGTAGGTAATCAGAGGCAACTCATCATTACATATACAGGAAATTTCCCAAAAAGACAACCAGCTTTGTATCTTCTGTGGGCCCCTGCAGTTCTAGTCCCTGGCCTATATGTTAATATATCAATAAAGGCAGATGTTATAGTGCCTTCATTCTTTTTCCATTAATTTCTCAAAAGTTTACCATGCCTGCATGAGTGTAATGGACACGTCCTCCAGCTTTAATTCCCATCAGCATGGTCTCACTGATGTACATAATAAGACAAGAATTGCCCAATTTTCTAATTGGTATTGATGGTTGTTTAGTAATTCATTTTTTCCCCATTTGTTTCTCCAAATCAATTTCTCAAGTCAATTTCCCTGACAACCTTTCACTCATTTTCCTGACATTTGACAATTTTTTTTAAATGATGGACTTTATCCCAAATTTTTATAAAATATGATGACTAATCAATTGGCGAATGCAACCTACCTTCATTTCCCTTACATTTTACATTCCTCAATGACATTCTTTTCTTGACATTCCCTGATTTTGCCTGACTTTCCACAAAGTGGTAACCCTGAACGGTTGGACTGCAAATGCAATGACATTTCCTCCTGCTTCAAAGTGCCATCGGCTACAGACATTCATGTCTGTGACACTGCCATTTTTTCATGATCGCACTGATGTAAATAGACAATGAATTGGCCAATTTCCAAATTTTCACATATTATAAGAAGTCCACGCTTGCTGAAATGCCCACATTCTTTTCTCATATGGCTCTAGGTGTCTCACGTAACATCATGGCAATTACTCTGCAAGTGTCCAATGTGATGTTCGGACCATTGTAGGTATCTCTCATGACATATGTCGCATGCCTACATGAAAAACATCGAAAGTTGCTCATCAGCTAAATTTCATCTAACAACGTCACCAAGGCATTGCTGTCGCACCTGCGAATTTTCCAATTTATAAATATATTCACGCATGGCCACCAGTCGCTGGTGTGCTAATGCCGGAGTCTCCAGGGCCGTTGGGAAGTTCACCGAACGCTTGGAAAACAAGCTGAATCGGGTGTTGTGCACCATCTCCAGCACTGTTTGGCATTCATCCATTAACCTTGGCTGGCAAACATAGGCTACAATGTTAATAAAGCACGTCACACGAAGTTGTCAGCTAGAGACCTTGCGTAACGTTATCGTCTATTGGAGGATGCCGAAGCGGGAAAACAACGAGCAGAATGGGAACCTCGAGACAAAAGCTGAATGTGGGCGACAAAAAAACAAGGGTTACTGAACCGTGGTTTGAAGAGCACTACACAACATGTTCGATGGCCAGCTTTGAAGGAGATGCCGGTCACCGTGCCGAGGTGCTTCCAACTGCAGGCCACACAGTGGGGAGGTGCCATGTTGCCAAATATCCGACAGGGTGATGCAGCCCAGCCTGTCCTATCTGGAAGAGAATCAACCTTGCATTGCTACAGGAATGTGCTTACCGCCCCGTGTTAAGAAGCCCAAGTGTTACGTCTTTGGGGCCATCCGTAAAGGAGGTCCTGGACATTTTCGTGATTTTTTGACATTTTTAATTCAGGAAGCGTCAAGTCGTGTGTTTAGCCAACCATATTTTAAAACTTGGGAATCACCAATTCGTTTGCATGCTGCATTGATGTTATTTTCAAAAGCGTATTGTATTGAAGCATTTCAAGTAGTAAAAGCTGGAAAGAGCAGGCAAAACACACAAATTGCAAAAAGAATGTCCCAATTGAAATGCTATAAGGAGAACATTTTAGAAAGTCTAAATCACAAAATGGTGGATATTAGCCAACAATCTTGTAAAAGGCCACAATAGACTTAATATTAATAATTTAGGGAATGCCATGGGCGAATTTTCTCAAAAATTACTGGAGATATGGAGATTTAGTGAATTCGTATTAATAACGATGTCAACTTCTTCAGCGTTTACCCTGAACTGACATTTTCAACGTACATGACTTTTCCAAGTCTGGGGGAACTCTGCTCTTCTTTCGACATTATAAAAATTATTCACTATGATGGAAACGTTACATGCAATATTTTTGTAAAAAAAATTTTGCTAAGTAGCCAAATACCGCTTGTATTGCTTAGGACGCCGCAGGCGAAATTTTTTTTTAAACAAAATTCAACAGAAATAATGGATTTTGGCGAAGTTTTCATAAAAAATATTTGGGAAAGTGAATAAATAAAAACGCCATAGGCGAAATTTTTATAAATTTTTATAATATGGCCCCTTGATGCATTACAGAGAGAGGTCAACTTCTGTGGGCAGTCATGCCGATAACTTTTGCGGATTCTGATTCCATTGCCAAACTTGCCAAGTCTGACGTCCCTTCAGGAAAAGACCACATGACCAGAGCAGAAATAACTTTTGATGCAACCAAAAGCATAAAGTTCTCGGTGTAACTGGTTGTGTCAATCGGCATCACGTGCCGAGTCCAACATCTGCTCAAATAACCTTAACGGGGCTGAGCCATCGCCTTCGATTCATAAATACTAATCGCTTAAGCAGCCCACGACAACATGTGGATTGCAGCCTTGAAATCAAAAATTCGGGCACAAACCATTGAATGTCCACGTGATCGCATATAGAACAGTGCTGTACATTCAAGCTATTTGCAAAGCAATGTGGCGCCAACATTGTTCAAGTTTTTTACATACAGTTCGATCATGTTGCTATCGGAAAATACCAAAATTATTCTGGAATCAACTAAATCTTGACTTATCTACCGTATAAGAGCTCGAGTCGTGTTATGCGATAAAAGCATCCGCGAGCATAAGGCCCCAGGGCCCTATTGTAACAAGACTGCACAACATCCATAAGCATAGGGCCAACAGTATGCAGCGCAATTCTATGCAGTTTATTGCCGTATTGGGCAGAAATCAAAACTACTAAGAAAACTGCGCAGCATTCCTGAGCATAGGGCCCAGTACGCCTCAAGCAGTGTCGTATCGGGCAGAAATGAAAACTACTGTAACAAGACTGCACTACATCCATGAGCACAGGGCCACAGTATGCTGCGAGCAGTGCCGTATCGGCTAAAAATCGTAACTACCAAAACAAGACTGCACAGCATCCATGAGCATAGGGCCCCAGTATGCCGCAAGCAGTGTCGTATCGGCCAGAAATCAAAACTACCATAACAAGACGTACTGCACAATGTCCATGAGCATAGGGCCAGAGTATGCCGCAAGCAGTGCCGTATCGCCCAGAAATCAAAATTAACATAACAAAACTGCACAAGATCCTTGAGCATAGGGCCACAATGTCCCACAAGCAGAGCCGTCCTGACCAGACACAACTGCACAAAGAACATGAGACCAAAAGTGATCAATGGAATCGATTTCAGAACCAAATTGGTCTACCGAGGACAACACGGATGGATGCCCTTTGTGCTAGGAGAACATGGAGGACCTTGAGCATATGCTGAAGAAATGCCCTTTTCTGGGCTGCCCATCAAACTCTTGGGCAACGACAGACACCCACTCTATTGGGTTTAGTGCCCCAATGCCTCTAGCTGACAAAGGGCATATTGTGGATGAAATCCAGCTTCTTGCTCCGGGGAAAGTCTACAGAGCTGCTCAGCGAGAGTAGCAGACAGTGACAGGGACACACAACCGCTGGTGCTGGCACATTTTGAAGCACTCCGTTGCAAAGGAATCAACCGATCAAATCAAACACTCGTATTCGTCCCACTTAAAATTTTACAAAATAATGTTCCGATCGATGGCAGCACACCACGCAACAGCACTTTGTGACAACTGGTCCATAAGTTCCCAAGAACCGAACTCGAAGCTAGATCATAAACTGCACGTGCAAAATACTAAAAGCGGTCAACCTACCTTCATCGTCCGCTTTAGGTTTCTTGATTTTGCGGCTCGGCGAGCCAGCATGCGGCGCCTGCGCCACCAACATCTCCTCCTTCTTGGCTTCCTTGGTCTTGATCTCCTCGGGAGCCTTCAGTTCCCGCTCCTTGGACTTCTCCTTTTGGGGTTCATCTTTCTCCGCGGACGTTTCCCGTTTCTTCTCCTTTTCGGGCTTGGGCTCATCGGGCTTTGCTTCTTTGAGCTCGGCCTTCTTCTCCTCCTTCTTGGGCGGACTTGGCTCCTTCTTCTCAGCAGGTTTGCTCTCCTTCACCGGGTCCTTGATGGGGCCTTCCGTGCTATCCACACTGCCTTGCTTCTTGGTCACCTTGGTTTCCTCCTTCGCGGCAGCTGGTGGAGACTTCTCTTTCTTGTTGATCAAGATGGACCGGGGTTCGTCCTTCTTGGCGCCTTTGGTCGCTTTCTTGCCTTCGCCTTCCTTCTCGTCTGGGATGATCTCTGCTTCGGGCTTGAAGCCCACGTGGAGTTCCTCCTCGAACTCGCCGTTGCCAGACTTATCCTTCGACTTGCGCGCCCACTTCTTGTGCTTTTTATCTTTAGAGGGCTTGCTTTCTGCCTTCTTCACCATGAACATGTCCTCGCCCTTCTGCCGCTGCTCGGCGATGGCCTCTTCGTAGGTCTTCTCTCGCATGCCGAACACCGAAATCAGGTACACTCCGATGGCCGACACGGCAAACACGCCGACACAGATGAGAGACGTCTGCAGATCCATGATGAACTGTTGACTACTGACTAACTACAATAGGTCTGCACTTTTAAGAAGCCTGTAAGTAAAAAAACAAGTCATTAGTAAAAACACGGCATTACACTGTACAATAGCATATTTAGCATTTGCATGCGACCTAAGGGCATTAGTAAACAATACCCTCATCATGTAAAAGACCATCCAACAAGTGTCGTGAATATAATGACACCCACTAATTTGAATATCCCAAACCATGTCATGGTTCATATCAAAATTTGCAACTCAATTTCCCTGACTTTCCCTGACCAAATCTGATCAATTTCCCTGATTTATCAAATAAAAAATATCACATGCAAGTAAAATTAGCTATTTATTACGCTTTGCCCAGTCAAGTGTATGTATTAATATTTTGAAATTTTTTCACACGCATATACGATTTTTTTCAGAATTACATCAAATATTTTTGGAAAAAAATTCGCATTTTCATACGCGGCGACCCCGCGTATATTTTAGAATTGACAACGCCGTGGGCAAAATTGTCACAAAAACTAGACCACTAAAAAAATTTGTAAAAAAAATATATGGGTGTTAACATTAACATGAGAGCAATGTCTGCAAATTAACATTTAAGAGAACGCTCAAGGCGAAATTTGTAAAAAAAAATGTAGTCCAAATGTAATTTTGAAGACATTCTTAGAAATATTAGGCCCTTTTTTGTTTTCAAAAAACTAGACGAGAAATAACAGATTTAATATAAGCAGGCGAAATTTTTAGAAAAATCAGATCTTAAATGATGAATTTTAGACAGTACCTGCTATATTTCTCTTTACCGTGGTAATTTGCAGTAATATATATATATAGGAACACTTGACAAACTGTTTCCTTGGCCAACCCAAGAAATTGTCCCTCAATTTGAACATATTTCTACGATGGATTTTAGCTCGTTTCTTTAAGAGGAAACGCCGTAGGCGAAATTTTTGAAAAACTCTGCTTGAAATAACGAATCGTAGGTGTAATTTATAGGGTGTTTTTCACAAAAATGAGTTGAAAATTAAAAATTTCCAGTCACAAAATTGAAATTCAAATTTTTTTGAAAGTTTTCCCTGATTCCCACCTGTCTTTCCCTGACGTTTTGGGCAAAATGTCCACATTTCCCTGACTTTTTCCCTGACCACATTTCATTTCCCTGACGGCATGAATCTTGTAAAGGTACTGGTGAAATTTATAATGGCTTTACAAATATTTCGGTGTCCTTGTAAAATTGGTAAATCTTGCATTTAACCTCAGTAATTCAATCCTTTAAGGCATCCTCCTGAGATTTAAGAACAGAACAATGCTACTTACATGTGCACCTTCTCCACTTGATTCTTCAACTCATCCTCGCCCAGCTCCTCTAGGTCACCCAACTCTTCTTCTAGGATGTCGTCCTCCTCAGCAATTTCGTCATCTTCATCGCTGGGCACGTCACTGCCCGAAAGTTCGGCCTCGTCTTCGAAATATTCTTTCATCCTCCTAGGCGAGGTCAAAATTTTAATGCCATTGAAGTGCTTGGAAGTGTGGGTTTCCGTCATGGCATTGTAGCTTACTTTTTTTCCTTTCGAGCGGTTTCTGCATCAATAACCTCCTCCTCGTCGCTGAAGGCCTGACAGTCTTCTACGTCGCTTTCGGCATCAGACAAAATCCTCTTAACTGGTCTACGCCTGACCTGTGGTCCAGTCGACTTGAGAGAAGAAATGCTCAGTTCGTCATCAGACCGGTCAAAAGGCACAGTTGATCTGCAGAAATTCAAATGTTATTTGAGCGATTCGTTAAATTCCTAATACTAGGTTCATACCAAAATTTGCAACTCAATTTACCTGACTTTCCCTGACTAAATCTGATTAACTTCCCTGATTTAGCAAATAAGAAATGCCACAGTAATGAAAATTAACTTTATCTGCAACACAACAATTGACTATATTTTTTTGTATTTTTCTGTCAGGATGCCTAACCAAATCTTCAATTGAATTTCCCTGACTTTCCCAGACCAAATCTGATTAATTTCCCTGACTTTCCCAGACCAAATCTGATTAATTTCCCTGACTTATCAAATAAAAAATGCCACATTAATTAAAATTAACTTTATCTGCAACACAACAATCGACTATATTTTTTGTATTTTTCTGTCAAGAAGACTTGCCAAATCTTCAATTAAATTTCCCTGACTTTTCCAAATTTTCCAGACACTTTTTGGAAAATTTCCAGACAATTTCAAGAAATAATTTCTACAGATTTGATCCAAGCAAACATACCATATGGCGGAAAATTTCGAAAAATTACAAAAAGTATTGGATTTTTAATGTATTAACATTAGTAATAATGCGAACACTAGCGGTTAGAGTCACTAGATCTCAAACGCTACATTTTTTGAGGACTTCTTTGAAATATAAAAAAATTCTTCATTTTTTTAATCAAAAATTATGCACTTTAGGTGAATTTTTCATAGGAAAATGATTTTTAGAAAAAGTAAATCACAAATACAGCTTTTCTAAATAGTTGTGCCAAAACAAAATCCACCTGAATTTCCCTGAGTTTATGGTCAAAATATCAAGATTTCCCTTACCTTTCCTGACCACGTTTAATTTCCCTGACTCTCCCTGATGGTATGAACCATGTAAAGTAGGCTCACAAAAATATCAAAGGTGATTTATAAAGTTTGGAGAAAAATTAATTTAAAAATAACTACTTCTAGCAAGGTAACTGCCAGCAGTATTGACTTGTGTCTGTTCAAATCAGAAACAACAAATAGAAGTAGTTTGTGTAGAGATAGTTCCAGGTGTGGTTAGCCTACCTTATTAAGTCTTGTGTTTCTCCAAAATTGTTGGCAAAGCCGGTTTGCTGCGATCTCAACCCGTTCTGTGACTGATCTGAAATCGAAGGACAATTTCAAGAAAAAATCCAGGACTTTCAATCTCATGCGCAAAATCATGAATTTCAAGGGTTATACCTGCGAACTTTCCTGAGCATAGATCAAATAGTTCGTCCATATTTCCCTGAGTGTCTTTGGTGGAGGGAGGGTCGCACAATGCCGTTATGCCAACGTCCCGTTTAACACTGCTGTAATCATTACTTGTAAATTTCCCAGAGCATAAGTCAAACAGCTCGTCCATTGTTTCCTGGGTGTTTTTGGGAGAGACGGGGCCGCAAAGAGCTCCGAGGTCCTTGGTTTCGGTCTTGGCAGAATCTGCAAAAAGTGTTGTGCAATTAAAACTGATGCCATGTCCCCCCCACGAAACGGTGAGAAATTGGGACCTACCTGCCCACTTGCCAGAACAGAGGTCGTAGAGCTCGTTTGTCTTTTCTTGCGTGGATAAATCCTCCTCGTCGAAGAGGCCAATCTTTGTTGATCCCCTGTAACAACGAAGAATACGAGTATTAGAAGAAAGACTGGAATTTAAAGCTGCTCTTTGGACATATGGAACAAGAAAAATGTACCCCATTGACATTTGAGCTACACAGTTATCGAATGGCGAAAGTGGGTAATGCGGGTCCTCGGCAGGCACGTGTTGGCTGAATAAATCTTGGGAGTCTTCAATTGGAAGCGACAAAGTCGAGTACTGTCTCTGTGAAGGAGAAAATGGCAAATTTAGTCACGCAAGTCAATTTTGCAGGCAATTTAGTAGAAAGTTCCTAAAAAAACATTGAAAAATGCTTTTTTCCTTACAAAAATAATATAAATAAAAATACAATGTTTGCAAACCCTCCATCTTGATTTTGGTGAAAATTTCGTGTTTTTAAACACTAAGATGGCATTAAGGCTGCTTGTGAAGAGTCATATCTTATCAGCAATGCACCTCCTCATCAGTGTCAAAATTAGGCAAAATTATCACATTTTACACAAATAGTAGAAGATATGAAAATAACTTAAATTGATAAGGAATTATTTCAGCGAATATTATATTAAAATGTATCCTGAAAAAAAAACCTGGAAAACTAATTCGTTTGAAGAATTGTCTTTTGGGAAAAATTGCAGATTTTACTATAAAGATGTGTTTGATTTGATTTATAGTACCCTAGCCACAAGTTTTCTTTCAACTAGGCCAGCATTTACAGAAACAATGGATCAGATGCCAAAATATGTGAAATTAGAACTTTTTCCCAAAATATATGAATTATAGAGAAATTATTTTACAAATGAAGGATGTATTTGATTTGATTTATAGCAATATTACATAGCAAAATTTGGGAAATTTGAACCTTTTTTCAAAATATGCGAATTACTAAGATGTAAAAATCAAAGAATCCTCACCCTAAGTGGTGTGGTCCGGTTTGGTCGGATTCCCCCACCCGGCTGATGGGCTGGGACTAAGGAGCCCATGAGCTCGAAACTGGTCTCAAAGCTTGTGTCTTTTGCCAGGGCTGGTCGGGGTTCACTTGAATAAGACGAATCGAGTCGACAGTCAGAATTAGAACTTGGAAACAACTCGGTGGTATTGCAGCGGGAGAGAGGGTCCTTTTGAACCGTGCAGGATCCAGCTAAGGGCAAAGGGGTCTCATCTGGAAAGAAACACAATGACTCGATTAGCACCAATGACCAGCCAGGTCAGAATACCGTTCCCTCTAATTCACTAACCTTCACCTTACATCATACACCCTTATGTAATAAATTAGCTGATATTTTTATCTTTATTTACATTTTATCATTTTATCAAAATGTTTTCACTTAAAAAAAAATACGTTTATTTGCCTCATGAAACAATCCCAAAACCAGAGGTCGTGTTTAAGTCAGGGGATAGGAGGCATTGCAGAAAAAGTTTCATACATTTTGAAAGGTAACAAAAATTATTTCAAACAGAAAATACTTGGAAACATTGAAATACTTGCAATACTTTCAAACAGAAAAACAGAAAAGTGTGAAATGATGAAGAAAACTTAAGTCTCTGAAAAAGCAATTTATAAACAATCATTTACATAAAATATAAAAAGTATTTTAAACTTTACCTTCACTGCTATCAGATTCAAGCCGAAGCCTAAGACGTGTGCCTTTATTTTTACTGGGCTTCTCTGCAATTTCTGCGGTCTTATCTGTTTCCTCTTCGCATTCATCTTCGTCATCGTCTTCGTTCTCATCCTCGCCTTGTTCGTCCTCATCTTCGGCTTCATCCTCGATAAATTTGCTTTTGGGCTAGAAGTGAAAAAATGTGATTTAGTCAATATCGGATTGAGCAACAGACAAGAAACTATGACCTAGTGCCTTAATTTTACAAAACTTCCGCTTCTTACCTTCTTCGGCTTTTTCAACTCCTTTCCGATTATTTCGCACTCGTCCTCCTCCTCGTCTTCCTCCGAATCCGAGGGGTCGCTCAGAATCTCCTCTTCCTCGCTCTCGCTTTCCCTTTCGTGGTCGCCTGAAATGCACATTTGTTGAAGAAACACACATATCATCTTAATTCAAGAGACCTCGTCCAACTCTACGCACCTTCGAACCCTTCTTCGTCGTCCTCCGCACGCATGAGCAAGCGTTTCTGCCGAGCTTCGGCCCTTCTTTTGGCTATTTCGGCCTTCAATTTTTCCTTCAAGCACAACAGTGTGGAGCCTGAAGATGGACGAAAATTAGACAGGCTCAATGAAGTTCTCCAGAAGATAAAGCTAAAACTAATGCATGGTTCATACGAAAATTTGCAACTCAATTTCCCTGACTTATCAAATAAAGAATGTCACTTGCAATTAAAATTAACTTTATCTGCAACATTACAATTAACTGTATTTTTTTGTATTTTTCTGTCAGGGTGACTAGCCGAATCTTCAATTGAATCTCCCCGACTTTTCCAGGTTTTCCAGACACTTTTTGGAAAATTTCCATACAATTTCAAGAAACAATTTTTACAGATTTGATCCAAGCAACTATGCCATATGGCGGAAAATTTAGAAATTATAGATCTAGTCACGAAATGATGGAATTAGCCCACAATTTTGTAAGAAGAAATATTATTAATAATTAAGAGACTGCCATAAGCGAAATTTTTGAAAAATTACAAGAAATATTGGATTTTTAGTGTACTTATATTAATGATGATACGAACATGCGTGGTTGAAACCACTAGATCTCAAACACTGCACTTTTAACGACTACTTCTTTGAAATATTAAAAAAATTCTTCATAATGACGAAAACGCCGGGGGCGAAATATATATATTTTTTTAAACAAAAATAATGCACTTTAGGTGAATTTTTCATAAGGAAAATTAATGGTAGTGTTAAGAAATGATAATGAAAACGCCATAGGCCAAATTTATAGAAAAACAGATCACAAATACAGCGTTTCTAATGCTTTTCATGAGATGCTTATACTAATCAAAATAGTTGTGCCACAACAAATTTGCAGACATTATGAATTTCCCTAACT
>JAQGAF010002023.1:0-25610 GCA_034687865.1 Kryphioiulus occultus
ACTCGAATAAAAAAATCAATCTTTAATTATCTTTTTTATTAATTAATCAAAGGGCATTTATTCATTAAAGTTGAATTTTCGCCTCCAGAAGTAACCAGACTATCACGCAAAATTATTATCACGACGATTTATTCATTATTCGCAGAGATGTCATGTATACAATTTTCCAATTTTTTAACATGGCAGGGGTGGGAGGGGAACTGCCCGTTTATAAGTTAGAATCAACGTCAACAACAACAACAACAACAACAACATAAAATAAACACAACGTTTCGAAATTTTGCTTTAGGCCATTTGTTTGTTTGTTAGATATTTGACAACCAGAAAAAAAAGTACTGATCCACGTGATGTATTTTTTTCAAAATGAAAAAAATAATATTTGGAACACATCATACAGATGAGCAGAGCAAACAGTTCAATTCTTCGATGTTATAATAGGCTACACGTTCAGCATTACATTCAAAGAAATATTGTCTAATTTGCAGCTAATTTATCAATAAATAAATTTTTACACGCGTTTTATTTCGTTCCGATTTCATTGACAATTTCCAGGAAATCGCAACGAAGTAAAACACGAATACAAAAATTAGCAGCAAATTAATAAAGGCAATACATTTCCATCAATCGATTACTAAGATAAATATTAGCTGAATATCAGGTATATCATTTTTGTTTCATTTGTTTGAAAACTTACCAAATCTGCTCACCTGTATTAACAATAATCCATCAAAAACAGCGATATCGCTTCGGAATGCCGTACTACTACTACTCTAGTTAATTTTCCAAGACTTATCTCCTAATCTGGAAAGCCACTCTAATGAATTTACTAATGCGATTGTTCGGTTGATACGAACTGATAGTGAAATTAAACCACATTGACAACAAGGTGTGAGAAAAAACGAGCCATTGAGAGACAAGCCATGTTGACGAGATAGCAATTAAACCGAATATAGAAACATTCAATCATCGAGATCAAGGCACTCTCTATCACCTTGTCTATGGTTATAAAAGCCATGCCACTTGAAATCGAAAAACAACAGAAAGTAATAAAAGGGCAATGGAGAATTAGAACGTTCTCCAAAACTCTGTGAAACCAATGACCGCCATGGGGCATTTCTTGAAACATACAGCTGCACTTGCAAGTCCGGTACATGCAATTAAATGTTACACCAGAATTTCGCAAGCTGCGCTTAAAAAAACTTTTCATAAAAAGGGGTTTAATGCAAGGAATAGCAAATAGCCTTCATGAAATGACCGCCTACAACCTCTAACGCTGCAGGGAAAAAGATAAAGGCATAATTTCAAGGCAGTCAAGGATGAAGCCAAAGGTTCCATCAGGTAAGAATGCAGGCATGGCCCATTCCACAACTGACTGGTTAGAACAATGGTGTCCAAAAACCGCCACCACTGAGGTGACCAGATTCTGGGAGTTGCCAAATTGATATTCTTCAGGCATTGAAAGGGAGACAGAAATTAAGCTTCCAATGTGCCACACAATCCTGAAACCATCTCATGTCTCAAACTACCAACAGCAGCTCTAAAATGTTGACACCACAGAGGCTAAAAACCATGGTTATCGGAAACCAAAAGATCAAATACTGTATGGTCCAAGGCCATCTTCTGGAAGCCAGGCTATCATGAAGATACCCTCTGTGATACAAAAATTGGAAATAAGGAAAACAATTGCATCAAAAAACGTTGGGAAATGTCGTAAGAGATTAAAGCAATGTTGCAGTCTTGTAATCTTTTCTTTCTGCTTGACACTGTCAGTGATCCTTCATCATCCTTGTTATCAACGTCTTCCCTCATCAAAACTGGGCCTAGGGAGGCTCTTTTGCCACTCCTTGCGCCATCTATATTCTCACATCAGCATTTTGGCAAGCATAGGGCTAGTGATGAGGCTATTGCATATTCTATAATGATGCACCACACATTGCCAATCATCGTGCTACGTCAAACTTTGTAGTTTTTGCACAGGTGTGATGCGAGACAGGAATATTCGCCATGGTTATTAATGTCCGGTTAATATACTGGACATCATGGCACGTGTGACGGATGCAGAAGTTGGATTTTGGAAAACCGGTAATTTCATATGATGGCGTTGTCATCATCGACTGACATGTTCCAATTTAAAAAGTGAAAGCTACAATTAAGAAATTTGAGATGATATTGTAGGCTTTGGGCTTGTATTGCTATGTTCGGCACTCGGCAGTAACACGCAAAGTACATGTACTGGACTTGCAGGCTCTCACGTACAGTACATGAAAGCTCAGTTACGATTGTCTGACCACGTAAACTTTTCACAAACCAGACTGAGATTTTGCCAAAATGAGTTATTATCGCCTATGTGGCCAAGATTTTGTCTCACATAAAGGGGCTTGTTCTCGAGTAACTGGGTGTCCTACTTAGAGGGGTTTCCCTGATGTTAATGTTACGGCACACATCCGGTGTGGAGAAAAACCTGTTTAACATAATGGGGTGTTCAACTACAGGGGTTTCACGGTATAGGAAAAGTCATCTCTGGCTCATTTTTACTGCAAGTTTGAAAATTAACTTAAAATTCTTGCAACATGTGGAAAGTTCTACAGGTTATTACTTCAGTGTTTTTTATGGAACCTTCCACAGGAGTTAACTTATTCCAGTTTTACGGGGTGCAATAACAGCTCAAATATTCTTGCAGAGACGTTAAAAGTTAGGAAATGCATATCAAACTTGCACAACGAGCTAATATAATGTGCAGAAGGAAGCAACAAGACGTCAATGAGGACGATGTCTTCAACCTGACGTTGTCTGCAAAGACTGCAATGGGTCAGAATTGGCATTCAGGAGCCATTGAGGAGACCATGAGTGAGAAATGCCATAAGGTAGCCTTGCGAAACTGTTGAAACTGTTTACGGTTGAACCTGGCAGAACTGGACTTGGAAGCCATAACATTGACAATTTTACAATCAACAAGATGGCCTATCTCGATTACAACGACCTCAGTGAAACTGCATACGGAACATGGTCGGATATCTTTCATGTCTTTCCATTGTTTCCTACATTGTTGCGAAATTTCGGGTATCAGCAACGATAAAGACAAACAAACAAGTCCACAATTTACCAGTTGGTTGTTTCATATAATATCACAACTTGTGAGGCCCATGAATCCATGTTAATTACTATTGTCGCAATGTATAATAAACGCCTTAAAATTGGGCCAAAAAACTGGCAAAAATGTTTATTGATGGTAAAAAAATTCATTACCAATTGAAGCTAAATGGAGCAATGTCGACGGTGAATGTCGTTTTCACCTTGGTGACTTTGATGAGCTTAAGGGTTTCTTTGGCTTAATGATATTATTAAAATAAATATTAAATTATACAAAAGCAAGCCAAAAAACCGGTCATTTTCACAAGGCTACAGCAGCGAACAAACCCGAAAACCCAAAGTCTGTCCCTGGGCATTTTCAGAAAAATAAGTTGTGTAAAATAAGTGTTTATATGAGGGTCTCAAACCCTGCTGAATTCATTTTGCTGCCCCAAATTCAAGGGCAGACGGTTGAAATTCAGCGAACCATTGCTGATTTTTTGTTCCAGATCGATGTGAGTGGGTACCATTTTTTGTGACATAAAAAGCCTTAATAATTACTGCTTCTCACCATGGAGGTGACTGTAATGTACATTCTAATTAAATCATGCAGCAATGCAAGCAAGGCGTTGGAAATTTCCAGAGTAAAAAAAAACATTTCAACATGAACCAGGCAGAATAAAAAGTCAAATTCGTCTCAAAACTGGAAAATGGCAGTTTCTCATATACATTGTAAAAGCAATTAAAACGCCTTGTTACAAGGATGATCAAGCGTGCAAAGTAATGAACTAATTTATTTGCTAATTATTTTGGCCAAGAAAAACTGTGGAAGTTGTGTTTTGCGAAATGACTTTGGACCTTCCAAAGGGCGAAGCTGCTTTTCAGTGCCCTAGGACTGCAATAACATTCAGTACACCATTTTTTGTCCAGTAACCTGCTATATGATTAGGAGAAACCCACATTATTTTACGAGGCAGTAATTCTGTCACAAGATGGCCGCCTGGTCCAGGCCAGTAATTACTGTTCGTAAACACATGTTACATGTATGTGTTTTTCTTGTCGAGATTGCACTACCCAGTTCAGAACCAATGACAGTGAATAACTACATTTGAATCTTCAAAAAAAATTATCTCGAATTCAAGGATCAGTTACAAACATATACTGCCCATTTCAACCAGCATGGAATATGGCGTTGCTAATCGTCATACGAATTTCATGCAGGCAGGACTAGACATGTTGAGATTTGTCGACCATGGTATCTTTACGCAGCTTAAGGAAAAAGCTAGTGTTAAATTAAAGGAAAAAAGAACTGCTAGAATTAGTTGAGGCAAATAACTTAATTACGGCAACAATTTTTAGAAACCAAATTCAACAGAAATGATGTATTTTAGCCCACATTTTCAAACCAAAATGTGTGTAGAATAATATAGAAATGGCATTAACAAAAAAATTTGAAATACAAGATCTCAAATGATGAATTTTATAAACATTTCAAGAAAACTCATAAATGTTTAAACACATTGAAAATATATTTGAAAAAAATAGCAGATAAATTTTCATTGCATTTCTTCAAAACATTTTTCAGAAATATCAAATGGAATACCGAGTGCAATTTGTATTAAAACCCTAGATCACCAATACTGCAACTCTGTAGACTTTTCTAAAGAAATTGTCACAAACACAAAATAAGATGTTGGTACTGAAAAAAATGATAAAATCATGATAAAATGGGATGGCATAATGCCAGAGTAAACAGAATGGTGAAATATTGGTTCGGAACAGGAAAAGCAATCTCCACCCACGTCATTATTCACCTGTCTAGAACAATTGCATGTACATGTGCATTATGTTGAGCATTGGTGCAGCCGTTTGGGTTCCAGTCTACGTCATCTGATTGAAAATGACATTAAAATCATGGATAAAAAACGCCCTTCGAGTGGCCAGTTTTTTACCTGAAACAAACGACCTTGCATACTGCCATTCCACTCCCAGTTTATCACTTATTCCATACGATTTTTTTTCCAAATTTTAGAAGTCTACCTGCAACTGTAATTTCCGACATTTACACCCCTCAATTTGAATAATGCTTTAAATCTAGTCCAGTCTGAACTAGTTAAAACTTGATATCTCAAAAAACTATAGCAAAAACTTATCAACGTAATTGTAAAAATTTACATTACGCTTTGTATGACTGCTTTAGGGGCTAGCATTTCATTTCTGTCAATGTCACGTAATAGTCTGCTGTAGTCACAGCCATGTTTGGTAATTTTGGCAGATACTGTTCATGTACAGCTGTATGAATATCACACTTGCCTAAGCTGGGCTTACGCTATATCATAAAACATTGTAATATAACAAATTAGTTGTTAACGGCGAGTTTACACTATGCAACAAAACGTGTTATAATGCAAAGTTAAACAACATGTTTGAAAATGAGAATAAAAATGTTATTTAATATGATGTCATTTATAACAAAACATTGTAATATAACAAATTAGTTTTGAACTTTTTTGTATAACTTGCTATGTAACGCCCACTCGAATACGTTAGTATAACTGTATATAACATATAACTGTAATATTTTTGCCAAATAACGTTTTGCTATAGTAAGCACAACTTTTTTAAATGTTCAAGATATGGCTTTATATTGTATAACAAGTTGTACAACAGAGTTAAAAACAAATTTCTTATATTACTTTGTAAACTTGTTATAAAACGTTCACTCGATTACGTGAGTCATCAATATGTCTCATTTTCAAACAAGTTGTATAACTTTTCAATACACGTAATAAATGTACACTACATTTAGCACCATTTCAGAAAGTTACCAGCGGGCAGTACGATTGCAGGAAGTAGAAATATCCAGTTAAAATGCACCACAAATTCGAAACAAAAAAAAAAGCCAAATTTGACAAATTGGCAGTTTCAGGTGGATGCTTCCAGTCCCTGATTAAACCGGGGGAAATGAGGTAAGGTGAAATAAATTGGCATCTGTCGGGTTCCCTGCATGAGATGAAGGTCAAGCCGATGACGTCACTACTGATGTTTTGCGTCACTCATGGTGCACGGGACCAGGGCCAGAGGGCGACTGGACTGGGCCTGACCAGCCCGACAGAGGCCTCTGTAATTTTGGGATAGTACTTTGGAATGTTCAACATGGGTTCAAAGGCTAAGGACACGAGCAATTAAAATGAATTATATTTCCAGTATACACGTATAGTGATCAGATTTTACATAATGATATTAGGGTTACGTGCCAGACTTGTATCTAACGCCTTAGATGTTGTTGGGGTCACAGTTCAGCAGGGAGACTACCATTTGACATTTGTGAAGGTCCCAATTAATGCAAATTTCCAAAATTTCACAAACATGTGAACCAAATGCGCGAGGGAAACTATTCCAACAGATTTTATCACACTTGAAAGTTAAGGGTTCCTTAAGAATTCTGCAAATTCGCATGATGCTATCAGTGTGACAGGCCGAATTTTCAATTAAATTTCCCTGACTTTTCCAGCTTTTCCAGATGCTTTGTGGACACTTGCAGACAATTTAAAACAAATATTGTTTACAGATTAAACACATTTTTACATCAGAATGGACCAAATCATGCTAGATCACGAAATGTTCGGAAATATTATTAACGATGAGAACACCATAGTGGTTCGACAAGTCATCGACAATCATCATTGAAAATTTTTCCTATATTTGTTTTATTGTGGTAAATTATGCAACGAATGTTTGCATAATTGCATAATTATTCAGAGATACAATGGAACTTAAGAATACGTCGAAGATTGCGAAATACATTGTGTCAGTTTGTTTTATCCAGTTCAATCTGCAAGAAGATCCCAAGTAACCGGTCAATGCAAGCTTACAATGTAGATAACCTGCCATTAAACAAGAATAGCTACACATCTTGTCAAAATATGTTTATGACGGAGTCATCCTCACCAGCAAAAAATAAATGTTCGAAACCGCCAAAACTTTGAAATGATTAGACGAATTGTCATTCTCAGACAAAACTAAAATCAACTGACAGTCTCTTTAGCAAAACTAGCTGTTACAGCATCCACTTCAGCTTAAAATGAACATTTATTTGCTGTAAATTAGACGTAGATGCACTAATGAAGCCAATTACATGTATTGAAATTACTGATGGGTTATGTTAAAATGGTTTTATCTAACCAACTTATCTCAGTCGTAATCACTAGTCATGAATTTATTTACTAGTTTTGCCTCTTAACCTGAAGACGTTTCTCCTTCGCCAATGTCACATGCACAGTTAACGTCTGAATTCTGCAAAATTCGCTAGTTTTATTGCGTTAAGCTTTTATGAAAATTAAAAACTGCTTACATAACAAAAGGTTTTTCTGACAGTTTCGTCTGATTTCGTAGTCAACGCAGGACGCCATGACGTCCGCTAGAGCCATTTCAAGCAGAAAAAAGCCCAAAAAACTTATTTACTGTTCGAATAATCACTGGGCTAATCTAAATGTCACTGGTGTTTACAAGTCAAAAACTGAAAACGCCACTTAAATTTAAGATATTAGTATAATGACCGATTATTTACGTTCTAGATATGGAATGACCATCCCTTTAGAAGCAATCAACAAAACATTAAGATTTACTCCTATAGAAACGTTTTCTTAGTGGTCCTCACTATGAATTCCCTTTTTAAAATGTGGAAGAATGTGATGCAAACTGCCATGCCCTTGAATGTGCAACACGTTATTTTTGGCAAAATTCTTTTCGTAGGTTTGACCAATTAATTACCAGTCAAGCGAATTTCGTGGGAATGTAGGGGGCGCACTAGGGGATGGCCACTTTTACTGATGCAAGGGCAGACACGAACCATGGCCTACTTGATATTCTTCAGGAGCACACATTACATGATAATCCCAATTGATATTCAATGTTTCATTTCAAGATTTATGTTTTTTTTAAAAAAAATCGCAACCTTGGCAATTTTGACCATCCTAGTTTTAGTACATTTTTTGAAAACTGTTTTACAAAAAACTCATGCTGCATCGCAGAACTTGGCAAGTTTGAAACATTTCCATTGGAGATAAATTTATTACAGGTTGACGGTCATCTGCCACTGGCCCTTGTCCGATTTCCACGCGCATTCTGGACAACTTTAGGTCAGTACTACATTCCTTCGTTGCTAGCCGTTTGGATCCTTATACGGCCCCTACACGGTCATTGGTACTGTCAGTATTTCGATACTGACATCACTTAACAGTACTGCCGATATTTGTTGACAATGACTGTATTATTGTCCACTACATGTCTACATTGTATGTATACTGTGAGTATTCCACCCAGAAAGTTGAAAAGGGATCTAGGATATTATGCAGCTGAAATACATGTACAATGTACATGTACTGTATTTGACCAAACTGTACAAATAGTGTCTAGGACTAGCTATTCCATCATCATTTTAAATAATACGAATGCCTATCGGCCCACACCTTCGGCAGGGAATTTCCATTTCCAAAACCTTCTCAAAGATGAAGACGTGCTTTGGACAAGAATTTGAGAACACTGAAAATTTCTCTATCAAGTGGCGACTAATCTTAACCTTGGCTTGAAAAAAAACGAATTGACGTCAAGAGAGCAACTAAACTTAGATAAAGTTTCAAGATTTGAACTGAAGTTCATCTTACTTTAACATGGTGAAAAAAAGAGTTGGCCTGGGGATCGCAAAATTTTGGCTGGACTTCGCGCGTCATTTGATGAAATGTAAGACATGTTTTATAGACTTTTAAAAACAAAAGGTATATTTTTAATTACGTATGTCGAGGCCGAAGGCATCA
Organism: Kryphioiulus occultus; assembly: GCA_034687865.1. Taxonomy (NCBI): domain Eukaryota; kingdom Metazoa; phylum Arthropoda; class Diplopoda; order Julida; family Julidae; genus Kryphioiulus; species Kryphioiulus occultus. The sequence goes on from JAQGAF010002023.1 coordinate 8,886, forward strand.
TTTACATAAAGAACACCCATTTTTACATGACTTCGTGCGTCATAGCCTGGTCTGCTCTGCCAATTGGCCAAAGATTGATCTTGAAGTTTCTACAACGAGAAACTACCTTTCTGGACATTGATTTGGTCGCTGGGCAGGAGAGGCAATTTTAAATAAGTGCATTTTCTTCTATTTTTAAATATTAATCACGCATGTGCCTTTTTTTGCAAGTGGCCAATGAATCGGATGTGCCCACGAGGTGGCAGCACAAGCAATCTTTATCAGGGATGCGCCTGTAGTCACCAGATAAAGTAGTTTAGGCCATCTTCATTAATGTGTGCGTGATGAAAGTTGATTTAATTTCATTAACTTCATTTGCATATGCAACCCTGCGGACCTACAGACCTACTGCGCCACCTATGCAGAGTCGCAACAAGCCAAGGTTCACTGGCATCTCCTGACTACTAATCAGTAATTTCCCTAACATTTTACATGAAATTTAACACATAATAGTATTCACATGTATATGCATTTGTGACCACCTGAATAGAGCTTTAACATGTCGTAGGCGGAAATTTTGGAAGATCTAGATCACAAACGATGAATTTTAGGCGACAATTCTATAAAAAATATTGCATTTTTGTGGACTTTTATGACATTTTCAGAAATATTAATACTGCCAGAAACACCGTATGCGGTATTTTTAACGCCACCAGAAATAATGTTTTTAGTGCATGGTGTTCAGAAAAACTAATAGCGAAGGGGATGCTGCAGGTAATTTTTTGACACACGATTCTGAACAACACTGCATTTCTGTGACCTTTTTAAGAAATTTTCAGAAATATTAATACCGCCAGAAACGCGGTAGGTGAAATTTGTTTTTAAAACTAGATCTGAAATGACATATTTTAGCCTTCGTTGTCTTAAAAAAATTGCTTGGTAATAGCAATACTTTAGGAACAACAGTATTATATTTTTGGGAACTTTTCTTAAGAAATTTTCAGATATGTTAGTACTGCTGGAAACCATGTAGGCGAATTGATAAACTAAATATTAAATTGCACAAGAAATTTTCAGAAATGTCAGATCTGCTGGAAATCACGTAGGCGAATTGAAAAACTAGATATTAAATGACAGAAAAATTGCTTAGTAACTGGAATAATTTAGAAAAGTCAAAGACGCAACATTCTGAGAAATACTAATAACAAATGATAGATTTTACACGTACATCTGCCAATGAAATAAAGATGTAGAACTAACATTTTTTCTGTAAATACTAGACCAGTAATGAGTAATGATACAGCAGGTTTAGTCCACATTTCTAAATTTACAAACTCGCGATATACAGTAGGACTGCGGATTTTTGACAAAAACCAGATTCTCAGATGTATTTTAGACAAAAAAACAATTGACATGTTTAACAGTAAACTGTTTCAAGTTCCCCGGCTTTCTCCGATTTTCCAGAAAGACTTTCCCTGCTCATTAAAACATCTTCTAATAGAAACTTAAATTTAAGTTAACTGGCCCCTGTGCAACCCTCCAATGACCCTGCAAGTGTCATTGTACCACACGTGCGTTCTTACCAAGAACCTTGTTTTTTGTCTGTGACCTCTGTCAACCTGCCATTTACCTTCTGCAGAGCCCTAAAGCACAAGGTTGTTAGTCAGGGTCATTAGATACCTTCACCAATTAATAATGAAAGTCAATCGAGAAAGATTTGGACAAAAAACATATTTGCGCTGATGGACACCACAAGGTTACTATCAGTCCTTTTCATCCCTTGGCATATACCCATAAAGCGAATGTACCAGAGATGCAGTAAGGTATTTAATTGCAGTAACACGTAGTTACATGTAGTTACATTGGTTGATGCAAGTCAAATTTGTGATTCCATTCTGCCATAAGCACAAGTACCAACTAACACCAACCTTTCGAAATACCAACACTCTTGAACTAACGACTACCACACTTTCTCCCCATTACTTTTTCATTGCGCAGATTAAAGGACAAGAACCTAAAAAGTTCATCAGAACAAGCCAGTGACAATCCGTTATGGGTACTGGAGAAATCAACAACCCCTTCATGCTCAATCTCCATTATGGAAAGTGCGTCAGTAGAATAATTGGATAGCCTAGTCCTGATCCACATGCCAAGTGGGCCATGACAAACATTGTGCAAGTCGAACTCGATAATTAGCATTTCCCAGAACAGACAAAACATCCAGATAGTTATTTCTGACAATGAAAGCTTGGTGCGATATGATCTGTGGCCTAAAACAGTAAATGATGGAAATCCATATTGATTACGCAGTAATTGGGTCAAGAGAGTAATGGTCAACCGATTCTGTAATAATTTCAGTTCTGACCAGCCTTACCGCTCTGGATAGCACCGTTTTTTTTTTTAAAAAAAAATTCAGACCAACCTCTATAAGCTAATACATGGTTTCAAAAATCTATTGCAATTACAAAAATAAAATAATGTTACCAATTCCCAGTCAAAATTAAATGTGCTTGTAGTTTCATGTTATAAAACATGTCCATTGTGCATTTGATGTCGCAATTGATACAAGGTCATATACAGCCTAAAACAGTGATTAATCCTCTCGAACCGATATATAGTATTACTTTGTCTTGTTTCCTGAATGGCTTGGTATGCTGTACATTGCATTGTTGCTAATGTCAATATGAAATCACAGTGATAACAATACCAAGACGTCATTCAGCCCAATTTCTTGAAATTAAGTACCTCATGCAGGGTGAACCAGAAACATTACGGATAATAACACCTTCATAATTTGTCAAAGAATTTTTGCAGAATCCTTTTGGAGATCAAGTTTAAGAGATTATTGCAAATTACATTGATTCACGTATTGATTGCTACTGTTTGAGACTATGCAAAACAACCAGAATTTGGAAGTTGTTTTCAAGATGTAACGGTTGTACTAGCAACGGCATATTGATTCTTTTATCACCAAAAATAATTGAAAAACTATCCAGCAAGAGAAAATAAGCTACAGCAAAATTAAAGCTTTTTTTGTTTATTTATCAGTTCATATAGAGGATAATCAAAAAAGATGCTCTTACATAAGCTTCTCTAGGATATTGGTAGACCATTTGTTTGTAGCCTACTATTTATTTAACAAATCATGTTACTATTATGACTTTAAGAGCGAGTGCTACCATCTTTCTGACTCGCCCTGTATTAGAACCTTTTTTCAGACGCTTTTGTAAGCGTGTTCCCCTAAATAGAAATATTATGAAACCAATTTTTTCAATGGAAATTTGGGCTAATTTCCATCATTAGCGATTCAATTTTCAGAAAAACTTCGCTCACGGTGCTCCGACATCGTTAAGATTTCTCAAATTAGGAAAACTCTTCTAAAATGCGATATGGACGATCTAGTTTAGGAGAATTTTTTTTTGCCAAATTACTAATAATAGGTAACTGTAATTTTTTACAGACTGTGATCTGGTTTCAAAATATTATATCTTAAAATTTATCGCAACAGGTTTGCATGTGTGCATTAATTTTAAAATGTGCTTTCAGCATTCCCTTCCTTATTAGATAATCAACGTGGCGGCAAACAAATTCCAAGTTTTGAAATTTAAAACTTTTAGGACATTTTTTGAGAAAATGTTAGTACTATTTTAGGACTTTTGGAAGCAAATGAAGGATTATTCTAAAGATTTTTTTTCGAACGCTTCCAACACATTTTAGAATGTAGTATTTTAATCTTTATTCATCTTTATGTTAAGAACAAAAGTGGTGTCAAACTGTACCTGTTCCAAGCTAAAGTTGCCAGTATTTAACTTAGTAAAGGTAGTCTGACAATAGGACCTTATGGACTTGTTTGTCACCCTGCTGAACTGCCGCTGAACTGAATGTGCATCTGCTTTTAGTATCCTGACGCGCTCCTACACCCTTCGTCTACCTGTTTGATGTGTCAGTTCCATGGAAGCGGAAGTGAGAGAGGGGTGACCGCTTTGAGTACTGGTAAAAGTTCAGGTTCAACGAACGGCTCAATTGTGAACTTGGCCATCTCCGAGTTGGCTTACCCCACACAGTAACCCACAAACAGACCTGTTTACCAGAGTGAGCATCACGTGTTGGCTCAGCGTCAGCCATCACAAGACTGGTGACAACTGCAGCATAAATTTCGATCACACGTATCATATACTGTATGCCTCCTTCATAATACCGGTATAATAAAAGAGTAACGTCCTCATATAGATCCTTGACCTTCAAGACTTGGTTTCAGAAACGATGTAGACAAGGGTGACTGTGAAAGTGTCATGGCGCCATTTATTGTCATTTACTTTTCACAACCCCTAGTGTTTCATCTCTGTCTGTAATGGACTTTTACGGAGTCCTTTGAAACCGAATTACCGCTGTCCTTAGTGCTGAATTTTGGTACACATCTTAATTTAGTGGTACATTTAATTGTAGTAAAAGATTATGGATGGATGTCGCTTCCTTCTCTTGTTCATTGGAAAAACAAGTTTTCGAATAGTACGCGTGTCTGGTAATTCGAACCGAGTGATGGTCCAAAATGGATTTCGACTAAACAATTTCTCGATTCTCTCCAATTGCACATTATGTTATTGGGACATTATGTTGTTTTCAGATCCAAAGTTTCAACAGGGTCAAGTTACTTTAAAGGATGGCGGCATCCATACCACACTTTCCACTCCCTACAAAGAATGTCAGCAAATACAATTTGACGACAACGCCAATTGGTGTTGAAATTAATGGAAATCGGATATACATGTATTCAGATTCCCTGGTTCTAACCAACTGGCAACTCCCAACGCAGAGAATGGACAAGTCTGTTAACCTTCATTCAAAGGTTGAAAGATCTGTCCATTTGACCATTCGATATGTCGATCAATGATTGCCATGGCATCAACACATGCACTTGAACATCACTCGATGGACTTTTTTGCCCCCATTACAGACATGAGGGTAGCTAAGGGATGTTTCTGTATGTTCATTGAAGATTGTTATGAACGATCTGAACAATGACTTCTAAAGTAAAACATGCCAACCATTGCCAACATTTATGAGTAATATTTGGTGAATTTCTGGTGAAGTTCTGGAGACGACATGGTAAAATCCTGAGCTTGTGACGATTCAAAGGTTGAAGAATTTGTCCATTCTATCACTCTACCATTCGATACATTGATCAATGATCAATGATGGCCATGGCATCAGCACCTGCACTTGGACATCAGCTCATGGGCTATTTTGCCCCATTTAAAAATCCAGAAGTCAGCAACTACACTGACAATACAATAAATTGCAAATACACTGGGTACACTATAGCTAGGAATATTTCTGCACGGTCATTGGAAATTGGTATGACCGAGCTGAACATTGACTTCTAAAGTAAAACATGCCAAAGTTTCCACCAGTAACAACTGGAGGGAAAAGTGCTCTAGAGCAGACATTGTAAAAGGCAGAGCTAGCGCAATGGCAATCATTAATCAATGGTAACTGGCAAACTGTTTACCACTTCTGGCACTGACAATACCCTTCTGGCATCTCTGGTGGCGATGCCCCGACAACATTTGGAACAAAAAGCTGTGCTCAAATACCTTTAGGTCGTATTGCTCAGGATTCACTGGAGTTGTTCTTGACAGTGGTACTTGAGAAGAGCAGTACTGGGTGCCAGCAGTTGGCTTCTGTAAGTATTCCGATTGTTCTTGCTGGTGATGTCCACCTCACAGTCGATGTTCTCGTGACTTAACTGAGCTCAAAAAGTCCTCTTTGGCTTGGATTTTGGAAGTCAGATCTTATCCTCTACCATTCATTCGTCTCTCAACAGTGCCCAACAATTGAGCTTTCTAGCTCGTCGCTCTGACTAATAAATGGACGAGCGGGCCTGCTATCACATGCACTGATTACGTCAGTCCAACAATCAGCTGGGCAAGATGGACAAACTCGAGAGGGCAAAAAAGTCGTCACACTTTCGAGGTCGAGTTTCGCTGCAGGCTTCAATTCGCCACTGCCGTCTGCCAGCACAAGTTCAATTTCACTGCTGCTGATGCTGGTCGACACTGGGCTACCTGCAAACTTGTTCCTCCAGGTGGGGGTACGGGGAGGGGGGCAGTACCAGTGCGGGCCAATGCATTTCCTCGCTTTTCGTTCAATTTGCTGACAAGGTGATTTCCTCAAGTCAATGCATTGTATGTGCAACTTTTGTTCAGTTGTTTTTGTATCGAGAGTTAGCAATCTTACATGTACGGTATAGATAAAAGGTGAAGTTATTGTCCACTCAGGACCAATTGAAAAACAAACGAAAACGATAATGACGCTATCTGCTGTGCTGGCAGACATAATTATGTCGACACCCAAATAAGAGAGTATACATGTACATGTAATTGCAACCGAGAAAAAGAAACACTAATATTAATAGGTGTGCTGTACCAGAGCATTAACCTCGTGAAGTGATTTCATACAGTTGCCTTTCAAACAGGAAGATTCCATATGCCAAGTCATGCTAACTCTGTATTCTTTCAAACCAAACACGGCTTACCCAGTGTTGTATTTGGAGGGGTGCTAATATTACTAAAGAAATTCATGTTTCGAAAATAAAATTCCTGACTAAAACTCATCATCTGTGATCGACATTTTCTACTTTACACGTATTGTATTTGGAGGGACGTGGGTGCCAATATTACTAAAGACATTCATGTTTTTTATTGTTTAGAAATACATGTAGAATTATTTGTTAAAAATCATCATTTGTGATCCAGATTTTCTACAAATTTTTAATCTCAAAATGGCCAATCCCAACTCAAGTGCAGTATTTGGGGAGGGGGAGGAGAACTAATATTACTATAGAAATTCATGTTTATATTTTATATAAATAGAATTATTGGCTAAAATTCATCGTTTGCGATCCAGATTTTCTACAAATTAAGTTTGATATTTTTCCAACCCAACATAGCCGTTATAATACTGTATAATATTGCAAAAACTTTTTTTTTACAAAATCTATTATTTATGGCATTATTTTAAAAACTGTTGTCTATGTCGGTGGTGTCAAAACGTTCACAAAATTGCATTATGAAAAAAGTGTCCTTCAAAACTTCTTTCAGTATTTCTTTCTGAAGAACAGTTTAATGGAAAATGTACTTAAATCCATTACTTTGGTACCAGGTAGTTTCTCTGTTACTAACAACGATTACTTAATTATATTACTGTACGCACACATTCGCTTCCTAGAAATTAGGCGTATGTAAAACTCAACTTTTTGATCGTACCTGGTAGTGTTACTACAATAAAACATCTTATCACAAGCTGGGGTTAATCAATAGAACTTTAATTTAAAAACAGCTTTCGACCTTGCTACCAGTTATTTTGTATGGCGACCGAACATATTACACAACATGTTCTACCACCATATTGACGAAGACTCAGTGATAAATATTGACAGCCACAAGTATATTTTGGGTCATAGCAAGGTTGAGTTGTTTGTTCGTTAGTATTAACTTACTGTCTTCTGACGCGTGGGGTAATTCTGCTGATGCACTATCCAGGGTTAGGAAAAATCTGAGCAACACCAGAAGCATGGTCGTGGTCTATTTTTCAGGTTAGTTCCTCAACATTTTGAATATATAGTTTAAGTGCATGCTACTGAAATACCTGTTAATGAATCGCTAAAGCAGCACACCTTGTTTACAATTATTGAATTAATGGATTTGGCTAAAAACAGCACCTTAATTGTTTTCAATTATTGAATTAATGGATTTGGCAATAATTTCGAATAAATTGCTATCTTGGCCTTCATTTCTCTGGGTGTGGCAGCAGGACAAAAAGTGCTTTCCTTGATCTTTTAATATCTTTTAATGCAAATAACTACTGTAATTAAGCACACTGTCACTTGCCTCACTATCTTAAGCTGATCCTGCTACAACTTCGACCTGATCAAAAGTAACACTTCGGATCATTTGCTAAATTAAATACAAAAATTATAAAATTATATGTTTTTTTATGTAGGCCTAACTGTCAATTGATGGCAAATATTTTGCCCATCTATAGGCATTTACGAATTCTCACATAGGCCATTGCATGTTTCTAAACCAAAGCTTTTTTTCTACAAAACAAGTGGGGAGGCCTTGCTGACTTTGGTTATCTACATGTATTAATATGATCATGTCACTTGACTCAAAACGCTCAGAGAATATACAAATGCTGCAGACTAATATGTATCTTTTTGAGACTTTTGAGACGAGAGCAGAAAGCAAATTTTTTTGGGAGGCATTAGGCCTACCCCTAGGAATCTATTTGTTTTGGGCTTCAAAAAGCTGTGAGTTTAAAAAAACACGTTTTCGCGTAAAACCTGTTATAATTCGTAATCGAGCTGTTGTGAAAACGAAATGCATTCTGGGGGCATCACGTGGTCCTTATTACTAGGCACATGTGCATTTCGAAAATGCGGCAAAGCCCATGGCGCCAGGCAGCCCGCCACAGTGCGGTACCCAATGTACATTATTTTGTCCACTTTTAAAGTGGTTAAAAACGTAAAATGGCGAGACATTCATCCATAATTGACTTCGAAACGGTTGAACCAGACAGAGATGAAACACCTTATGTTAATAGAAAGGTAAAAATGAAAGTTGAATTTGCAATGGAGGAAGAATCAAAGAAAGCATGCAAACATTTTGGAAAAATGTTTTATAAATCGAAAATGGTGCTTTTCTTTTAGAAAAATTTCCTTCCTCAAGAAAAAAAATCAATCAGGGGGAAACAATCTTTCAGCAAAAAATTGGTACTTTTCCATCATGTGACAAAAAAATGCACTTTCATCAAAAATACTTCCTCACTAGATTTCAAATTTTGGAATTCTGCAATTTTTTTTTGCTTCAAATGACTTCAGCCCCATATGCAAATACAGGGCGATTTAAAAAGGCGACACTTTCCTTAATAAATACACAGATTCTCAAGTCGATTTCCTTGACATTCCCTGATGTTTCACACACAAAAATAAGAAAAATGAAGGATTTTATTACAAATTTTTATTAAAGATGACGACTAATCAATTGGCTGATGCAAACTATCTCGATTTTCCTGACATTCCCTGAAGTTATCTCATTTCCCTCACATTCCCTGACTTTCCAGAAAGTGGAGCCCTGATATATGAAAGTGGCTACGCATATTTCTGTACATTGAGAATTATAAATAATATAATGTTTTCGTGCTTTAAATGTTTCAATCCAGTGTTGCTCCACTCTAAACTTGACAACCTTATACATTTAATATATTTATTATAATAACAGCGTCAGACGATCCTCGAATAAATTGTAAACATCATAATTATTTTTCAATGCTGTTTTGAACTCACTCTTTCCGATAAAAACATGTAGATGAACTCAGTACGGCTAAAAATAGACTAATTCGCCAAGGCATACGAATATACGTTAATAAATGAGTTTGCTAGCTTTCACCATTTCACAATTTTGTCCATTTCATCAAATTAGATGGGGATTATGCATGTATACCAGCCTGGTTCAGGTATGCGGTATCCCACAATCCTCTTCTGCCACTAAAGTGAGTGTCCAGGTGTCATATTCGTCTGTCACTATCCGAACACACACAAGCAGAACACGCAAAAATCCATTTGCCAGCGAAAACTGATCAAAAATTTCACGTTTCCTTGACAAACTTTTCCACGCATTGCAATCGCTAGGAAGTAATACAGTAGTGTTTTTGACGAAATTGAAGAAAAAAAAATACATCAGCATAGCCAAATACGTGGAAGAAAAAAACCAAACGTCCATAAAGATCACAACTTCACACTGAATTGGCTAAAACATCATGACGTACCCACTACGTCGAAAAATCTCATTACTGTAAACAAGGTGAATAACCGTTATTTTTACAAACAGCGTTACAGTCAGCTAAAATCAGGGTGAAATAAAATTTTCAACTTCCATCCTTCCAGTTTTTAAAACAAACTTTCCTGACCACTGCAAAAATGTGGCATGTATATACCAATGTAAGGTAAGCTACAATTACTGTTCTTATAAATGAGAGATGGGAAAAAATTAAAAGGCAACATCAAATTTAGATTAGTTTTTTAATTGGAAATTTCATTACTGATTTTTCATTTCGATATATGCACGGCTGACTCTCCATCTCCTGACTTTTGTCAAAATGTGATTGTGGGAAAGCAAATGTAACATTCATGTGTGGAATGCAGTAAGTCACTTTTCCTTGACTACTAGTTTTCCTGGTTTTTCAGTTCATGGGGAACCATAGATTGGTTAAAACATGACGTACCCACTACGTTGAAAATGCTCATTATTGTAAACAAGGTGAATAACCGTTATTTTCGTAAATTTCCACAATTACACTAAGGTGACGTCCAATTCGAGATTTTCTATTCCAAATATTTTCAGGAATGAATTTCCATGATTGAAACGAAATTCCCTGATCACTGTAAATATGTGACATATGCCAATGCACAGGTATATGCACATTATACATAAATAGAGAATAGTACAGAAAAATTCTCAAGGAAACAGAAAATTTCGATTAGTTTTTTTTTAATTGACAATTTCATAACTGATTTCTTCCTAAAAGATTTAAAATAGATTCCAGGCTGACTCTCTCCATCCCTTGGCTTTGGCGTAAATTAATACCTAGACCTACTGGTACGTGTAGATACTGTATGTAAAAGCACATGTAACATTTTGATTGATGTGTTGAATTTCCCTTACTTCTCGAAATAAGTTACTTTTTTCTGACTTTTTCATGAACATACAGGTCTATCTAATTTCCTTGACAACTTCATATGTTTCTGCTCTGGGGAACCTTGAATAACACTCCCAAGATGAGGTTCAATTCGAGATTTTCTATTTCAAATACGCCAAATAAGATTCCAAAATGCCAAAAAACATGGTTATAGTCGAATTTCCGGAATACGTTTTGGCTATTTAAAAATTTCGACTAACTTATCATGTGCTGCGGCCCATTTGCCAGACCTTGACCAGGGTACATCCATCGGTAATAAGAAATAGTTATTTTGAAAATAACATGTTTTATTACGTTATGTTGTTATTGATAGGATAGCTTTCGTACAAAGGTGTATGCGTCATTTGGCAAGTCTCACGCACAGTTTGTTTTTCATTCACCACTCGTAAACAGATAGTAATGTGAACGATACTTCTCATAAAAAACGTTATTTATCTCGAATTAAGCCTACAATTTGGGCCATTTCCACTAACAGGAGGAAATTTTCCGTCTATTAGCTAGGATGTGGACTTAATTTGTCAACTGTATTTGTGGGTCGAAAAGGATTCATGTTTCCTCAAGCATAGCATATTTTCAAATTGACACATTTTCACCACTCTAATTCTCCAGTTTTGATTCTATCCATAAGGGTTTTAACACCACTTGCAATACAATAAGGGAGTGTACAGACAAATAATATAATATTCTTGGTAGTAATTCTTTGAGAGTGAAACAAGTCTCACCAGGTGGCGCGTCAGGTATTTTCCTGATGGAATCACCGTAGTCACATTGTTAATCAAGGTTTGAAAAGCTAGCGTAATTCTCTTGTTATCATTACCAATCTCATGTTCTACATTGGAAGTAAAAATGTAATTTGCACCAATAGTAATGTCCTTTCAATGAGTTTCTCAACTTTATCACATTGGCCCAGGGTAAAAAATTTGCATTTTCTGGGAACTTGCAAAAGGCAAATCTTTCCCCTTAATAAATTCCGTTGCATAATGCACTGCCTGTGGTTTTAAATGCGGCTCGTACCAGCAAGGGTCTTGTTTTCAGAACTGCAAGACATTTCAACCAGGTGCATTGTTACCTATCGTTTAATGTCTACAAGTCCATTGATTTGATTCAATCCATAAGGGTTTTTCCACTATTTGCAATAAAATAATGGAGTGCTTAGACATAAGAATACGATATTCTTGGTAGTAAGCTAATTCTTTGGGGTAAACAAAGGGTTCACCAGGATGGGCGTCAGTTATTTTTCCAGGTGGCAGCACCATATACATGTACAGTACATGTACATCTTGTTAATTAATCAAGGTTTGAAAAGCTGGTTTATTAGCCATTATTCTCAAGTAAGTGCCAATCTCATGTTCCACATTGCACATAAAAATGTAATTTACACCAACAAGGATGTCATTTCAGTGGGTTTCCCAACTTTATCATCCATTGGCCAAAGGCAAAATGTGCATTTTTTGGGAACTTGCAAATGGTTTTCAATAATTTTACAATTTCCTGACCTTGGTACAGTTGCGGAAAAGCTCGATACATGTGATGCATTATGAAATGCAGATCGATAGATTTCAATGTTTAATAAATAAAAAATTGCATTATATTTCCTGTTTTATTATCGTTGGCAAGTGCATAATTTCAAAGTAAATGCCAATTTAGATATTAAATTAAAATGATATTCTCCAATAAAGGTTGCAGAAATGTGCCGCTTTAGAATGCCCACGATAATACAACAGATACATGTAATATGATGTGATTTTTTATTTATTCAGCATTACAATTGAGTTCAAACTTATCGATCTGAATTTTTTTTAAAGACGTTTCAACTTGGTGCATTTTTACCAATCATCAAACGTCTAATGTGTAATTCTCGAGTTTACTAATTTAATTCAATCTATAAAGGTCTTTACATGTACACCATTTGCAATAAATACCGGTGCTTACACAAAAGAACACGTTATTCTTGGTAGTAAGCTAATATTTAGAGGGAAACAAAGGTTTCACAAGGTGGGGTGTCAGTTATTTCCCAGGTGGCAGCACCATAGGCAACATGTTAATCAAGCTTTGAAAAGCTTCATGTAGCTTTATACACTTTATTCTCAAGTTATCGTTACCAAGCTCATGTTCCACATTGGAAATAAAAATGTAATTTGGCCCAGGGCAAACAAATTGCATTTTCTGAGAACTTGTAAATGAGTTTTAGATAATTTTCCTTTTTCCTGGCCCTGATGCAATTACAGAAAACCCCAGAAAAGCAGAAGCTTTCCATATCAAAAATGTGCAACTGCTTGGAGCTTGCAAATGGGTTTTGACTAATTTACATGTACTGATTCACTGACCTTGATACAGTTCCAGAATAGTAAAATCTTTCCATGGTAATAATTTTCATTTTCTGTCAACTTGTGCACGCGTTTTGAATAATTTACCATATCCTGGCCCTGATTCAGTTCCAGAAAAGCCCCAGAAAAGCAAAAGTTTTCCATAGCAAAAATGTGCAGCTGCTTGGAGCTTGAAAAATGGGTTTTGAATAATTTACATGTACTTATTTACTAACCTTGATACAGTTCTAGAATAGCAAACGCTTTCCCTTAATAAATTCCGTTGCATAACGTACTACCTGTGGTTTAAAATGTGTCTTGTATCAGCAAGGGTCTTGTTTTCCTTCCTGACATTTGAAAACAATAGGCAGTTTTACGTAATCGCCATAGTTGACTGAAGCTCTGATATATACCGGTATGTATGACAATAATAAATTCAACAAAATTTACTCCCCTGTGGATTCTTATTTGGCATAAAGAGTTTGCACGACAGCATCTCAAGGTTAAGAGTGTTCATGATCTCGTTTACATGTACATGAAATGTTTCAGTACTGCTGGGATCCCAGAATCCATTTCCATTTCGAGGGGAAATTGAGTTCAAAATCAGGACATCTTTTCCGAAATCCAGCTTCCGATTTGTAATTTTCCTCAGCGTCATCCTCATTAGATAAATAATAGTGACAATTTTTCGTCAAAACATGTTTGCAACCAGAACGAAGTCAATGCCAAAAAGGATGTTCTGTACTGAAAATCTGACATCCTTTTCCTGTAAACAGAACACATTTTGGTAGGCTAGAAAATGTCCAATGTCACTGATCTCTGGGTTAAAGTGCAGCATAGTAGTTACGTCTTTCGAGCTATCGATAACAATTACACACAAGCCTACGCCGAGCACAGTCTTGCACGCAAATAGACAACAACTCTGTACCGTCGTCCAAAGCATATTTTTGCAATTGCAGAACCAGAGTCAAAGTTGCGCAATGATTAGCTGAGCAACTACCGTTATAATACTAGTGGCAATGTAACATCAGCTTCTCCAAAAAACTGTTTTTTGCAAAAAAGTACGTCATGCTAATGAGACAATATTTTGTCATTGAGGAACATGGGGGGAGAAGTACCAACACGTCATGACCATGAGTGATTTCCAAACTGAAAACGTAAGCATGACGTGTTTATCCCAAGCCCACGGTGCAGGCAAATAGCCAATAGGAGATGACCCTCAAGAGTACGAATACAGTGCAAGATGTTCAATAAGCCCAGACAAAATAAGCATAGGTTGTGTGTTAACAATGGTCATTGCCCAAGGAATGATAAAGAACAGGAAGTACAGTTAACAAGCATGAGGTAGCAAGATCTTATTGTGACTCAGGGTTGCTGGGATCAGTGAACGGGTTTCGCGGAGCCTGCTAAAACAGTTTGCCCTATCAACAACAAAGGCTGAAGTGTGGGCTAATCTTAACTTACACTTGTGAGATAGCGCATTTCATTGTTTGCCCAAAGTCATCCACCTGAGGAGAATATGGGCGTCCCTCGAGTTCCCAGAATGACTGCTGCTTTTCACAAAAATGGTATTGCCGAGCAAATAGGTTGCGCGATGAAAGCAGCAGAGGTTTTTGAACGTTACATTAAATATAATTCTTAAGTCTCGGCATTCTAGTCTGGTTATCGTCCATATAAAGAAGTTCTGCAATGCCAATAATATCTGCATTACTGAACCAATTCATGTAACGTCTTTTGCATGTACTAACTGTTGCCTAAAAATAGAGAAGCACAGTGAAAACTGCTGCCCAGCTGAAGTAAATTTAGGATTGGGTTAACCATTGGCAACAGTAGACGTTTCGTGCTAACTGGACTATGGCGGTAACAATTGATTGCAGATGATCCAACATAACTACAACTATATACAATTCAACTCACTACTCTACAATCAGTAAGTGAATACCATGTGGTAAAGGGGTGCAATCCATCAACCAAATTTAACCAGCAATTAACACACATTAGTATGGAAACCACCATCATTGCAAAATTGCGTTTCTGGAAGCTTAAGGCTGTCCTTTGCAAGAGAATTCCTACGTCTGATGGCATGTAAGAAATAAGATCAACAGTATGGACCAGAAGGGGCTCGGAGTTTCATAAATGGATTAGCATGACATGTTCTACCACAGCGGTGGTTACGCTTCAAGAGTCTCTCCAAGAGACATGGGCTTTAACATCTGATATCAATTAAAAATGCACACGTTGTCTTCTTTGACAGAGTCAGATATTGCAAGGGGTCAGGATTTACGTGGGTAGGCCTAATACCCGAACCGTGTTATAATGCTTCAAACACCCAATGTGCAACTTCTCCGTTCCTTGTACAGCGTGACATGAAAAACAATGCATGGTCATGACAAAAGCTGCGGTGCGAATGAGTAAGTTGAACATAATGTAGACCAGCTGAGCTGCCATCACCAATGTAAATCAGGCGCATTTTTTTCTGGCAGCTACAGTTGTGGGTTTCTCAAATCGCTATACAGCAGTCCCCTATGGGCCCCCGAAAGCGCTGCCTGCACCGAAACTCTGAGTTTCATTACTGTAATGGGAATGGTGTTATTAAGACAAATCGCTAGTAAGTTCAATTATAAACAAATGTCACAACTTCACAGTTGTGAGCTGTACCTCTAGGTTAAATTGCCTGCAAGCTTACCAAACGTCGGTGTCTTGTGCCCGGATTGATCAGCATAAGCTGGCCCCACAATGATATCCAGACTGCAGACCAGATTTGCAAATCTGATATGCAGATCTGATTCAAATGCTAGATCTGTGGTTACCCACTAACACATAACTGTAAATTTAAATACGCTGGTTTTCATGATCCAATCTTTTTAGCAGGCCAAAGCTGCTATAGTGGTCAAGAATGTAGATATTTCAGGAGCACCTGAAATATCAGTCCTAGACTTGTAGATCGGGGCCTCTTTGTACTTGAAAGTTGGCCCACAGCAAGTGAACTATGCGAGGCAAAACGAAAGGCGAATTCCACGGAAAAACTACTCAAAATTCGTCAAATGCAAATAGCCAAACTTGCTTGCTGAACTTGTGAATGTTAGGGGATTTCATTTTGGAATTCCTTGAGGAGTTCATATGCGGTATTTGCTGAGAATTTAGCAATATAATCGAGAATAATGCACGTTCGCTTCATAGCCTACTATTAATGGCTCAAGACTTTTTACAGATTTGGACTGCATAAACAGGGCAATCGGGCATGTCAAGTTGCTTGGTAAAACAGGCATATCCGAATCTGCGATTTACATAAAACTTGTAATACGCAAGTCCAAAACTGTAAAAAAAACTGGCTAATGGCCACAAAGAGCAATTATAAACAAATGTCATAACTTCACAGAAGCACCTCAAGGTTGTAGGCTCCGGCGCTTACCAATTTAAAAACATTGTCTTTGGTCGGTACCTTATTGATCATAGTAATTTAGCTGCTCGTAAATTTACTGTATGCTCACAAATTTTACAGTCAGGTGAGCTTACAACACGTAATAGCCACCTAATTTGGTGGCTCATAAATTACCTGTTTAGTGATTAAGGTCCTGTCAACATTAGTGCAAACGCTCAGCTACTTATGCTACCTTTCCACTTACACGTTTTTCGAGCGTCTACGTCCGCGTCCACGTCCGCGTCCGCGTGCAGACCCTAC
>JAQGAF010002024.1:0-25605 GCA_034687865.1 Kryphioiulus occultus
GAATTCTCCTGATAATGGGTACGACCCCCCTACCACCTGGCATTCATCTGCTGACTGTAGGGTACTGAGTTGAATTGAATTGAATTGAACCACTAACGGGCTGGTGAAAACAGATTTTACATGAAATCGGCTTTATTGAAAGTCCACTACATGTAACTGATGCTGAAGACTGCGGCAAATGCCATTATCAAGGTTCCGTAAAAATTCTCGTAGTTCCCAAAAATAAACCTAAAGACACTAGTGTCCATCAACAAATCTCATGTTTTTAATCTTCATTATCTACTGTTTTTACAGCCGCCCTTAACTTGGCCGATCTGCTCCTCGGGTTGATGGCCACCTCCTGCTCGTTCGGCAACATCACGCCCTTGCTCTTGGGTGTCCAGTGATGATTGTAGATGGTATGCACTTCCTCCTTGCTCAACCACTTACCGGCGTTTTTGAACTTCATGGAGAGTGTGGTGCCTCCTGGTTCGTCCATGTCGATGCCCATGATGTGCCGCTTGACTATGCGGTCTTCTAACGAGTGAAAGGACAGCGCCACAAGGGTGCCACCTGGTCGCAGGTAAGCGTGAGCCAACTCCATGCCGTGGTTCAATTCATTGAGCTCATTGTTCACGAAGATGCGCAGAGCCTGGAAGATCTTGGTGGCGACATGAGCCGGACGGCGGAGCTTGTCTTGCCTGTCATCGCTGTGAAGACAGAAAACATCTTCGTGTGTTGGTAAGATTTGAAAATGTGTCACAAAACTTGATGATTTTTAAAAAAGAAAGGCAAAATTGGCATCTTTAAGGACCCATAGCCCACCTGCCCAGTGCCGCTTCTACTAATGCGGCTAATTCTGCCGTCGTGCTTATGTTCTTCATTAGGAACTTTGCCTCTATGATGGCATTGGCCACCCGATAGGCTGCCTTCTCCTCACCGTAAAGCTTGAAGATTCTCCCCAGACTGCTTTCGTCCAACGAGTTGATGACGTCCATGGCAGTCGGCTGATTGGTTACCCTGCAAGTATGAGAACTGTTGTTGGATGCGAAATTTGACCGTACAGCCAAATGCGGCTTTTCTAGAGTAAGTTAAAGCAGCTTTACTTCAGTGCATGGTTCATACACAAATTTGCAACTTAATTTTCTTGACATTCCCTGACCAAATCTGATTATTTCCCTGACTTTTCACACAAAAAAATGTCACGTGTAATTAAAATTAACTTTATCTGCAACACTACAACTAACTATATTTTTTGTATTTTTCTGTAAGGATGACTAGCCAAACTTCAATTCAATTTCCCTGACTTTTCCAGGTAGTCCAGACATTTTTTGGAAAATTTCCAGTCAATTTCAAGAAAATATACCACATATATCCAACAGACATACCACATGGCGAAAATGATGGAATTGGCCCACAATTTTGTAAGAAAAAATCATAATATTAATAATTAAGAAGGCTGCCGTAGGCGAAATTTTTGAAAAATTACAAGATATATTGGATATTTAGTGTATTAACATTAATATGGATGCGAACTCTAGTGGTTGAAACCAGAAGATCTCAAACACTGCATTTTTGAGGACTTGTTCTTTGAAATATTAACAAATTCTTCCATAGCGAACATTTTTTAACAAAAATAATGCATTTTAGTTGAATTTTTCATAAGAAAAATTAATGATAATGATAAGAAATGATAATGAAAACGCCATAGGCGACATGTTTAGAAAAAGTAGAACAAATACAGCTTTTCTAATGCATTTCATGAGATACTTATACCAATCAAATTAGTTGTGCCACATCAAATATCCAGACATTATGAATTTCCCTGACTTCCCTTGACTTAATGGTCAAAATGTCAACATTTCTCTGACTTTTCCTGAACACATTTCATTTCCATGACGGTATGAACCCTGCAGTGAAAGTGAAATAAAATTACAATTAAAGTGAAATTTTTCTCTGCCAAGTTGCAATAGCTCTGCAGAGTCGCACCTTTCGCCGTCCATCCTCATGTCCAAGGGTCCGTTCTTACTGATTGCGAACCCGCGGCCTGCGTCGTCCATCTGCATGGACGAGACGCCGACGTCGAACAGCACGCCATCTATGGAGTCCCTGGGAACTCCGTGCCGCTGAAACATCTGCTCCAAATCGCTGAACTTTCCTAACATAGGGAGCACACGGCCTCTGTGATATTGAGACTGTAATTACTACTTGGAAAAATAAATTCCATTATTTGTCATTCAGAAGCGAAATCTCATTTCATGCTTTCTGTTCAATGAAAATTCGTTTATCCACCAGGGGGTCGGGACTTCGTGTGTGACAGATATTAGAATAGACGGATGATGGAATACATGCCATACATCCAGTATACATGTAAAGACATACCGTGGCCCGTCCTTCTGAATTTTTTTTAATTTGAAACCCGATTAGGGAATGACATAAGGTGTCAAAGGAGTAGAAAGAAAATGACGTTGGTCCGTACTTGTATTTAAGGGCCATCGCTTTGGCATATTCAAAAGCCACAGGATCACGATCCAAGGCAAACACCTTCGTCCCTTCTGCTGCATTTAAAATAGCTTCTGTATGTCCGCCAGCGCCAAATGTCATGTCGATAAAAACCTTAAATTCAAATTAAAAGGTTTTTTTATTACGTAGGTGATCAGTCAAGTTTTGGAAGCATTCTTGAATCTGGAATTTATTATATGAGCAAGAAAATGTGTAGAACACGACTACGAATAACAATGATGAATAACCAATGTATACTGCCTTTTTCCTGAGGCAGCTGGATTTATTATGCTGTCTCTAGCATCTGATTACAGACATGCAGTAACCTTTTCGGGGAAATTACTTGTTAGCAAAAGTGGGAAAACACATGTACAGGGACAGTTATTGCATGGGCATAGCACACACTAAGGTACCAAGATGTAAATGTATGTTAATTATCAAAACAGCAACTGTCTCCAAGATAGGTCTGCCGTTGGATCAAGACCATTGGTAACTGCTGGAACGAAGTAGGCCCTAACTATCTTTATTGTTTTACAGTTTATACTGTCTTGGCATATCTTGCCGGTAGATATTTGGGTGATTTTGCCTCACCTGTCCAGCGCTTGGCTCTAGCATTTCGAGGGTCTCCTCTAGCATGACGGGGATATGCGGACGCACATTTTTGCCTTTAGCACTTTGAGTCTTAGACAAGTTTATGTCGTTTTGCTGAATATTTACACTGTTTTGAACAGAAGATGTGCAAGTTCTGTAGGGCACCAGACCTGCTTCTAAGGAGGCAGGGCACAGCAGGCTGGCGAGGACGCGATGACAGGCGCACAGTTTCGACGTCCGTAACATCGTTGTTTATTTTTCAAAAGATTTGGAAATTCGCACACTTGCAATCATTAAATTTTCGTCAAATTTAGTCAATCTAACCACGCACGCTGCTAGCAGCCACCATTTTGGAAATGCAGCCGATGATAAACAGGATTCTGGTCACACTGACGATAGGTAGAAATACGAAATGAGATCTGGCAGCATTAAGGTCGAGTCAGCCAATAAAAACGCAAGGATTTCAAAAGGCGTTAGAATTTAAACCTGCTAGGCAATGCTGCTGTTGACAACCTCTTTGTTTGTCCGTTAATTTTCGACTTTTTCTGTGTTTTTTCAACTGATTTTAGCCGCTTTTGAATTGTTTTGCGAGGAGAAAGCACACAGGACGGATCCCGCGATTATTATCGCGCAGGTGGGTCGTGTTTTGGAGCTTAATTTTTCCCGTTCTGTCCGTTTTGTAAGCGCATTTGAAATGGATCATATCGAATTTTAGGTTTTGGAAGATTCGCCAAAATGAAGGTTGTGGTTAGAGTCAGACCTGACAACGAGCAGGAAAATGGCTCTAGGTATCGTACCGATCGTATTTATACTCATTTTTCTGTTCCAAATATTCCGGGCTTAGGCCTGACCACATTTCACACCTACTGTATAGAGTGGGATTTCGGCGTCGGAAATGTTTGGCAAGACTCGCATTTCTCATTGTGGTTTACCGTCAATCACAATGTGACATTGTGAATGAAAAATGTTGGCCTTAGCTAATTTGACCACCGTGCACTAAAATGGAAATATTTTTGCCAATTTTAGAGACCCACCGGTAACACATTTGTAATTATTTTTTATTGTCACCCATGTAACTTGTAGGTTATACAGGACCTAGTCCACCGGCATTTGCTATTGATTCTGCAATTTGTTTATGATGACAATGTTTTTGGTTTAGACAACACCAATCCATTGTAAATTTGAACTGCAGAGCTCAGAATAGTTGATTTTGTACATCAGCTAATGCTGTTGTCTATATGTGTAACACTGTAGTAGAATTTTCAAGATATCCTGGTCCTTGAAAGATGTTATGTAACGCATGGAGAAAACCCACTGACCCCCTGTAACAGTTCGTAACACTTTCACAAAGACCCACCCACCCCCTGGTGCATTACTTAATATTTGCACGGCCCCTTTTCTATATAACTTTTTTTGACATAACGTTCTGTGAGCTGTAGTATTCTTGCTAGCATTTATGAAGTTATTTGCAGTTGTGTGTTGTAGAAAATCAATTTTAAAATTGTTCAGTACTTCAAAAGTTCAATATCTGCAGCTAGGGTTCTCCCAGACCTGGAAATGTCAGGAAATTTGGGCACTCCTGGAAAAGTCAGGGAAATTCAGAAAATTAATTATGCATTTTGCATAGCTAGTTCTTGGTTATGCTAACACAAAAGTCATGAGATGGCAGGCAATTCTGTGAAAGAAATTTGGCTAATAATGAAATTGTCAATTTAAAAAAACTTATCTAACTTTGCTGATTCCTAATATAATTCGTAGACCAACTTCTGTATATACATGCAGGCAAAACTCGTATCAAAACAATCAAGCAATAAAGTAGAAATTGTTTTGAAAATATCTACGACATACTTACCTGGACCTGGAAAACTTGGAATTGTAGGGCAAATTGATATTCTATGAAATTCAGTACTTAAAGCCAGGGAAATTGAACAAGTCAATAATGCATTTTACATGGCTAATTATGGTTAACAAAAAAAGTCAAGAGAGAACAAGAAATTATTAATGAAATTTTCAGTTTAAGAAATTAAATTTGCTGTTTCTTAAAGGAAAATGTATTCTATCTACTGTTTGTTTATCAAGCAATAAATGTGGCATTTCTTATGTGTACATGTGCCATATCCTTACATTTTCAGTTGTCAGGAAATTTGTTTAAAACCTGGAAAAGTCAGGGAAGTTGAAAATTCCATCCATGGGCGAATCCTGTCTTAAATTTTAAAACAAAATGCGGACAAAATTGTAACCAAATCAGGACGTCTTCAGCACCTTCTATGAGTTTGTCTTGTATGCCATATATGGTTGAAAACGTGTTTTAAAATATTTCAGCACTGACGTGGTTTTTAGGGGTGATGAAGGTTTAATTGGGAAATAAAAGTCCCAAAGTTTGATAGAGGCAAATAGGAGAAAACATTTAGTAAGAAAATTCAGCCTTTTTAATACTGTCTTACTGCCATGCAATAAGTATGGACTTGGTGAAATTTTGTCTACTTATTCATTGTAATTCATCAATACGTTTATATTTTCTATCCTTGTTTCACACATGTACATTTTACCGTGTTAACCGCTCACTTTTTTTCGCAGAACAATTATAAGTGTTGTTGATGAGCAACTCCTGATTTTCGACCCTAAGGAAGACTATGATGACTTTTACTTCCAAGGAGTCAAGCAGAGGGACTTTCTCAGGAAAGCGAACAAGAACATGGAGTTTGTGTTCGATCGAGTTTTTGATGGACATACACTGAACACCGAGGTGTATGAACACACCACCCTGTCCATTCTTGATGGGCTGCTGGATGGCTACAACTGCTCCGGTTCGCTTTGGAATTTATCAACAAGACCAAAAAATTCAGTTTGTGCGAATGAATAGACCTGTCTAATCTTCATGTTTTAAATCCTAGTTTTTGCCTATGGAGCCACCGGTGCAGGAAAAACCTTCACCATGCTTGGTAGTCCGGAATATCCCGGTATTACTTTCCTCACCATGATGGACCTTTACGAGCGAATTGAGGCTGCCAAGGCTGAGAAAACGATTGATGTTGCGATATCGTATTTGGAGGTAAGCTCAAATTGTTCTCGAATAGCTGTGAAGCTGACAGTTCTGGTTTTCGACGATAATACCAAACTAAAAACCCTTCAGATGACCTATATTACGTTAAAAATCGTTCATGGTTTATGACTTTATCGTTGAATCTACTTCTAATTTTAACGGTGGATTTTTAAATTTACTTCTAGGTGTACAACGAAAAGATCCGTGATCTTCTGTCACCTGGCCGTGATCTACAGATCCGTGAAGATCCACAGCGTGGTGTAGTTGTTGCCGGCCTGAAGCTCTCCAAGGTCAGTAGATCAAATCATTTAAAATGCAATTTCCAGGCTGTCAAGTGATTCCTATATTTTTAGAAAAAATCCTATATATTCTCATATTCTACTGCAAACTGCTGTGGCAACGAAAAATATTGTTAGATACTAGCTAAAATTCATCATCTGAGATCTAGTTTTTCTAAAAATTTTAGATCTATCATTTCTGGTTTTGTTACAAAAAATTGCCTTCGACATTCTGTTGATTATTAATATTTCCATCATTTGTAACCAAGTTTTTGTAAAAAGTCGCCTGCAGCATGTCTTTAAAAATGCATTATGGTTGAGTTTTTTTTTAATCTCGCCTACGGAGTTCTCTTCGATGTCAATATTTACACTAGTTTTTCTAGAAGTTGCGTTCGCGTTCTCAATAGGCATATTCTAGAGGGGGTCGGGAAAATCTATCATTCTAAAATTACGTTCATGAAAATGTTAGTATTTTTCTGAAGTATTTGGTGAATATTTTGAAACAAAATCAAATATTTGCTTAGAAAGAAATGTAGACGAAAATCTGATATTTGCATGTGTGGTATTTATTTGTAAGTGTGAAAAGTTTTATACTAACTTGGAAATTCTCAAAGCTGCAGTAATTTTTTAAAGAAAAAAATCCTATATTATTTTCTTTTTGTTATATTCGGCTTATATATTTTCAATTTTCCTATATTTCCTATGTTATTCTACCTCCGTACTACTTGACAGCCTGCATCTCAGCATTTACAGTTATTGGCAATTTCTTAAAAATATTTACCATCCTTCACAGCCTGCAGCAGCTGACGAGCTCCTGGACATGCTGCGCAACGGTAACAAGAACCGCACACAGCATCCAACAGATGCCAATGCAGAATCGTCCCGATCGCATGCTGTCTTCACCGTTTACGTGAAACAGCACGATCGCACAGGCACTAAGAACACAAAAGTGGCGAAAATGTCCCTTATCGATTTGGCGGGATCTGAGCGAGCCACCATGGTGTCCAAGAACAGGGGATGTCGCATGCGGGAAGGAGCCAACATCAATAAGTCGCTCCTGGCTCTCGGCAACTGCATAAACGCCTTAGCAGACCGAAAGGTAAAGCCAAAGCCAAGTTTAAAAATGTAACCTTGTTTTTTCTAAACAAGTGTTTTGTTAGCTAAAATAGCCATTTGTGGTGGCTACTAACCTTTTAATGACTCTGGAATTTGATATTCATTAAAGGAGATATTCTTGCCATCATGTGAATGGTAATTAAATCAAACGGTGCATCGTGGAATTCGTTCAAGCTAAGAAATTATTTACAGAATAAAAATAATTTCATGGCTTTCACTAAGTTCCACTTTGCGCTTTTCAGTTTCATATTCAATCTGGGAAATTCAGGTAATTTTGAAATGAAACATGGAAAAGTGCAACAGTCCTGCAAAGTCAGGGAAGTTCATATAATGCCTGGAAATTTGTTGTGATACAACTATATTTATCTCAGAAAAACATTAGAAAAGCTGTATTTGGGATCTACTTTTTCTATAAAAAAAATTTGCCTATGGCGTTTTCATTATTTCTTTTGAAAATTTCACGAAAATTCACCTAAATTGCATTATTTTTGTTTAAAAAAATAAATTTCGCCTACGTCGTTTCCCTAATTATAAATAATTTTTAATAGTTCGAACTACGGCATTTCCTTAAATATTAATACAATTTCTCCTTACAAAATTGTGGGCTAATTCCATCATTTCGTGATCAGATTTATAATTTCTAAAATTTCCGTCATATGGCAAACATTTTTTTGTATCAAATTTGTTAAGTGTGAGGAAATCCAGGAAAAGTCAGGGAAATTCAATTGAAGATTTAACCAGTCACTATGTTTAGTTTCTTGTATTTCTGGAATTTGTTTTCAAGAGATTCGTCCATGGCATTAATTTCTTGAAATTTTCAAAATGGTATAGAACTGCATTATTGATCAAATCAGTGAAATCCATCATTGGGATAAGTTTGTTTGGTAACGTTGACTGAAAACTCACCATTTGAGATCTGGTTTTTCCAAAAAAAAAAAAAATTCGCCTATGGTGTTTCCTTAATATTATTAGAAAATGTTGTTTTCACTATAATTGTGGCACTAAAACAATTTTGAACCTTGAAAAATTAGAAAACGAACCTGAAAAACCGGGGGTATTTGTCGTCGGTGTTTCTTTTCTTGTTAGTATTTCTGGAATCTGTTTTCAAGAAATTATGCCATTTTTGTTATTCATGTATTTCTGTTAATCTTTTGTTCAAGTTTTGTCTATGGAATTAATTCTGTCAATGTTTATATTACTGAAATTTTGAAAATGGTCAAGAACTGCATTATTGATCTAGTTTTTAGAGAAAAATCCGTCAAATTTTCTTTATTATAATTTTAAAAAAATCATTTCAAGCAAAATGTATCAAAAGTCCATTATTTCGTAATTTGTGAAATCCATCATTGTAATATGTTGTTTGGTAGTGTTGACTAAAAACTCACCATTGAGATCTAATTTTTCCACACCAAAAATTTCGCCTATGGTCTTTCCTTATTGTTGTTAGAAAATATCGTTTTCAATATACCTGTGGCATACATTTAATCATTAAAATATATTTTTAATCCTAGAAAACCTAGAAAAACTACAATAAGAACCTGAAAGACTGGGGAAATTTCATTAGTAGTCACCATGGCATTGTTTCTGGTTTCTCACAATTTAAATAATCGCCACAAATATGATTTCTTTTGTTTCAGCCCAAGGCTCACATTCCTTACAGAAACAGCAAGCTGACCCGTCTGCTGAAGGATTCGCTGGACGGCAACTGTCGTACCATCATGATCGCAGCAGTGAGTCCTTCGGCAAATTCCTACGAGGACACTTACAACACGCTGAAGTATGCCATGCGGGCCAAGAACATCAAAATGAATGTGAGTGACTGTTCTCTAAGTGTGCCCTTCTAGCTTAAGCGTACCTTTCTCTCTTCAAATACTCTTCCCAGGGTCTTATTCTGCCGACTTAGGGCCGTATTCGACATAGGACATCATTCAGGGTTCATACCGTCAGGGAAATGTGGACATTTTGCCCAAAAAGTCAGGTGTGAGTCAGGGAAAACTTTCAAAAAATTTTGAATTTCAATTTTGTGACTGTAAATTTATGATTTTCAATTAATTTTTGTGAAAAACATCCTATATATTACACATACAATTCGTTATTTCCTGTAGTTTTTCAAAAAACTTCGCTAACAGCATTCCCTTTTAAAGAAACGCGCTGAAATCCATTGTAGAGCTATGTTTAAATTGAGGGACAATTTTTTGGGTTGGTCAAGGAAACAGTTTTTCAAGTGTTCCTATATTTTACTACAAATTGCCGTGGCAATGAAAAATACAGCAAACACTGTCTAAAATTGATAATTTAAGATCGGATTTTTTTCGAAACATTTCGCCTGCTTACGTCTAATTTTTTTTAAACAAAAAAGTCCTACAGTATTCTCTTGAATATTAATATTTCTAAGATTGTCTTCAAACTTGCATTAGGAGTAATTTTTTTACGAATTTAAGATATGATTTTTCAAAATATTTCGCCTGCTTATATGAAATCTATTATTTCTGGTCTAGTTTTTTTTAAACAAAAAACGTCCTACAGTATTCTCTTGAATATGAATATTTCTAAGAATTATTTCCATTATGACTACATTTTTTTTACAAATTTCGCCTACTGCGTTCTCTTAAATATTAATTTGCAGGCATTGCTCTCATATCAATATTAACCCCTCTATTAATTTTTTTAGAATTTTTTTTGGTGTCTAGTTTTTTGTAAAAAGTTTGCCCACGGCGTTCTCAATTCTAAAATATACGCGAGGTCCAGCAAATGAAAATGCTATTTTTTTTCAACAATTTTTGATTAAAATTGTGAAACAATTTAGATATACGCATGTGAAAATTTAAAAATATTACATGCATGTACTTGAATGGGCAAAGTGTGGAAAATAAGTTAATTTTACTTACATGAGATATTTTGTATTTGATAAGTCAGGCAAATTGATCAGATTTGATCAAGGAAATTGGTCAGATTTAGTCAGGGGAAGTCAGAGAAATTGAGTTGCGAATTTTGGTATGAACCCTGTAGGGCCGTATTCGACCTAGGACATCATTACTGATCTTACTCTTTATTTTCTTTTCGATATCAGCTCAAGCAGAACGTGGTTAACGTCGACTTGCACCTCAACCAGTACGCCAAGCTGGTGGAGGAGCTACGCAAGAAGGTGAGTTCTCTGGAGGCAGAGCTAAGTCAGAAGAACGAAGCTGTGGGAGCGCCGCTTCGCAGAGTTGAAATCGTGGCGCCGATGCAGGCTCAGCCCAAAGGACCCTCGGTGGAGGAGGTCGAAACAAAGCACCACTTGACGGAGCTATTTACGGAACGTTTGGCCCTCCAGCGCCAGTACCTGCACGTGATGAGCCAGGCACAAGAGTTCAAACTCAGAATTCATCGGCGTCGCCAGAAGCTTCACAACCTGACGCTGGTCAGCGTCGACGTGAGCAAGATGGACAGGAGTAC
The DNA here is from genome assembly GCA_034687865.1 of Kryphioiulus occultus. Taxonomy (NCBI): domain Eukaryota; kingdom Metazoa; phylum Arthropoda; class Diplopoda; order Julida; family Julidae; genus Kryphioiulus; species Kryphioiulus occultus. The sequence goes on from JAQGAF010002024.1 coordinate 10,948, forward strand.
TGTAAGAGCCGACAAGGCCATTGGAAGCTTTGAGAACCGCCGTGCAACCCTCCTGGAGAAAGCCGCACTTCTAGACCAACAGCTCAGTGTCAACCAGGAGAAGCTGAGTGATGCTGAAGCAGTTGCTGCAACTTTGGTCTCTGAAGAACTGCTGGAATGGATCAAGACGCAGCAGTTGAAGCTGAATATTCAGCGGGAAGACCAGCGGTCAAAGCACCTGGAGCGGCTGGCTTTGGAACTGGATGGAGAGTACGACCGGAGCAACAGGTAGGTAAACTCGTAGCAATTGCAGGCTGTCAAGTGATTCCTGTGTTTTTGAGGATACTCCTACTTGTATATAGTCCTATATTTTACTGCAAACTGCTGTGACAAAGAAAAAGATGGTGGATACTGGCTAAAATTCATTATCTGAGATCTGAATCTACCGGTGTGTATATATATATATATCATTTCTGGTTTTGTATATCATTGCCTGCAGCATTTTGTTAATATTTTTAAGAATGTCTTAAAATGCTTTATGGCTGGTTTCTTTTAAACTTAATTCAATTATGGCGTTCTCTTAAAATGTTACTGTTTACACACGTTAAATTTTTTTTAGAAAAGAAATCTGAAATCCATCGTTTGTGGCCTCTATTGAATCTTAATATTTCTAAGAATGTCTTTAAAACTGCATTATGACTATTGTTTTTTAATTTCGCCTATGACGTTCTCTTCAGTGCTAATTTTTTCTCTAGTTTTTCAAGCATTTGCAAAAAAGTTGCCTATGGCTATAAGATCCTCTATTTTTAGAAAAATTCCTATATTTTAATGCAAACTGCTGTGGCAAAAATTCATCTTGAGATCTGAATCTGTATGGATCATTTCTGGTTTTGTTTAAAAAAAATTGACTACGGCATTCTCTTGAATATTAATTTTGTTAGAATGGCTTTAAAATGCATTAAGGATAGTTTTTTAATTTCGCGTACGTCGTTCTCTTAAGTGTTAATGTTTACACTAGTTTTTCAAGTTCATGCAAAAAGTTTCTTACGGCGTTCTCAATATGCCTATTGTAGATGGGTCGGAAAAATCTGTCAAATATTTGCATAGGAGGAAATGTGGATAAAATCTGATATTTGCATGCGAGAAAGTGTGAAAAATTGTATGCCAACTTGAGCAATTACAATTAAAAAGTTGGAAATGCTCTAAATTGCAGTAATTTACTGAGTTTTTCAGAAAAAAAAATTATATTCTTCCTATATTTTTTTTTCATTTTTCCCATGTATTTCCTATATTGTTCTACCTCCGTAATACTTGACATTCTGCAGTTGTTAAGTTTTGATGTAAAAAAATTGTCTTGACTTGATTGATTTTTATTTTTCTTAGGCTTTCATGCAGCTTGATGAAGGTTCTTCGGCGCCAATATTTAATTTTAAAAGCGCACTCGCTTGCAACTTGCGACGTGGAGGAAGATTACCAGTTCGTCACAAAGCTGGTAAGCGATTGTGCTTGTTTTGTTTGCGGGGTTCCCTTATTCTGGAAAGTCAGGGAATTCGTGAATACACGTGTAGAATTGAGATAGTGTAGGCCTGCTAGTACAGGGTTTCACACCATCAGGGAAATGTGGACATTTCGCCCAAAATGTCAGGTGGGAGTTATGGAAAACTGACTGGAAATTTTTAATTCAATTCATTTTTGTGAAAAACACACTTTGGATTGCACCCACAATTCGTTGTTTCCAGTAGTTTTTCAAAAATTTCGCCTATGGCGTTCTCAATTCTAAAATGTACGTGGGGTTGCGGCGAATGATAATGCGATTTTTTTTTCAAAAATATTAGATGAAAATTGTGAAGCAAATCAGATATATGCATGAGAAAAAAATTAAAAATATCAGATACGTGCACTTGAATGAGCAAAGTGGGGAAAATAAAGTTATTTTTACTTACATGTAATATTTTTATTTGATAAATCAGGGAAATTGATCAGATTTGGTCAGGGAAAGTCAGAGAAATTGAGTTGCAAATTTTGGTATGAACCCTAAATTAAATTTGGTTTATATTTTCAATGGAATCCTAATGAAACTATCCCTAAATTTGCTATTATTTGCCTCTCGGATGTCCAAACTGTTTTAGAAAAAAATGTGATTAGATGTATAAGAAACAAGCTGTAAGACAAAGAAGTATACATTTAAATTCGCATAAGTGAATTTGATTAAAATATTTCAATAATTAACGCTGAATATACATGTACATATATTTGTTGATTTCCCATTATATTTTAAGGATGATTTTGTAATATGAAAAACTGCAAAGTTTATACAGATTTCCATCCAAACAACTTTATTTACACAACTGTTAATTTAAAAATCGCAATTGTAGTAAAACATTTTCACCGATTATTGTTAAATCAAAGTTAACTTTATCATGACGAGAATAAGTTATTTGTATTCAAGACAAACCTTACAGACAAATTGTGGGACCTTAATCTTACGCTGATGGTTTCAATTTCTTCCACAAAGAGAAGGAAAAATCGCCCAAAAATAGGAAGCTGGTTAAGATACAGAATGCCTGGAAATATAAGTGTTTTGTTTTATTCAAATTCAGCATTTTTTAAAATATGATTTTACATAAGCTTACAGCAGTTTGTAGCCTGGCATTTTTCCAATCATTTTATGAATTTTGCAGTAAATACCTGTTAAAATCCAATTCAGGGCAACCATAATGATGATTTTTACGAAAACGAAAATAAATTTTATAGTACAGTTTTTAAACTGTTATTGGCACTACACAAGTACTTTATGAATTATGAAAACAAATTGCGTTATCTAGTGCAGGTGCTGCGTTGTTTATGAGAATATAATTTTTTTTTAAATGGAATAAAAAATAATTATTCGAAAGTTAGTGAGTGTAAATGCCAGATTACTTGCAAAGACACAGTGTCTTTTTATTAATTCTGTTCCATTTAACGTCATGAGGCATTTTTAAGTGAATGAAAAATATATTTGAAAATATTGTAAGGAAAATTTGTAATGCAATTATAAAATACGGAACCTACCCCTGCTGCCAAGGCTCCTCCATATAAAGTGCCTGTAAAATTGCTGCAAATTAGGGATCCAGTAACGATGAACGTCAAAAAGCCAAAGAAGCTTAACAGAATTCCCTAAAAACGACAAATATTTGAGATGAACTAGGTGAATAATCGATCATACTGTATAAGCTGAAAGAATATATAGACGTTTTATGTTTAAATCAGGTAATGCCATGACAAACCATGCATATGGGAAAAAAATGCAGTTTAAATGTATTATGTAAAATACATTTACAAATGCATTTTAGAATATATGTAGAATGAGCCCTAGAACAACCTGGGAATGCATTTCAAAATGTATACCGAAATATATCTGCATTATATTTCCAAATGTATTTGGAAATGCATTCACAAATACATGATATATACATTATACATGAATTAATGTATTTGAAAATGCATTGGTAACCTGAAAATCGTTATGTAACTGATACAAAAACAAAACACTTGAAAATGTACCACGTTTATTTTAAAGTAATTTATACATTACAACATTACTAAAAAATACATACAGTGTGTCTACTTACCTGGCAAACTTAGGGAATCTTATTTTAAACTTGGAAAACTCAGCAAATTTCGTTCTCAGAAATTAGTAGACACCCTGATTTACGAATGTTTTGTCTTTATATTCATGTCTCGATTCAATTACATAATTTGAGATGTTAATTAAAGTAATAAGCAAATAATTCTTGGGCCATTTGCATTGCATTCTAATGAGTATTTAATATTAACCAGTGAACGTTTGTAAAATGTAATGTACCAATATATTCAATTTTTTGGTATTTAATGTATAAATGCAGTAGATAATCGTATTTAAATATTTGAAATATGTTTAAAAATACATTTTCACGTAGAGATGCATGTAGGAATACATTTTATAAATTCAAATGTATTTAATGTATCGAAAGATATCCACGAAATACTTACCACAAAACCTTGCTCCATGTATTTGTGCTCGTTAAGATACGATAACATTATGGCGGGAAGAATAACCCACGTGTATCCGCTCGTGGCAATGGACAGGAAGTGCAACTTGACGAAACCACTATGGTTTATATCAAAATGCAAATCTGTTACGTTTAGTACGTGTATATCCACGTACTCGTAATCGAACATTGCTATCTCCGATTCATAATGTTGAGTGCACAGAGAGAAGCAAATAATACACATAAGCTAGAAAGCAAGGAAACTGCGTTTAGTGCTTTTAAAAAAAATTCTATGCATTATTCATGATTTGTAATCTTATTTCACTACAACCTACACGTATATACAGGGTTCATACAGTCAGGAAAAGTCGGGGAAATTAAATGTGGTCAGGGAAAGTCAGGGAAATGTGGAAATTTTGCCCAAAAAGTCACGGAAAGTCAGGTGGGAGTCAGGGAAAACTTTCAAAAAATTTTGAACTTCAATTTTTTGACTGCAAATTTTAATTTCCAATTCAATTGTGTGAAAAACACCCTATATAAATTACACCTACATTTCGTTATTGCCAGTAGAGTTTTTTCAGTAGAGTTTGTAGAAATATGTTTGAATTGAGGGACAATTTCTTGCGTTGGTCAAGGAAACAGTTTGTCAAGTGTTCCTATATTTTACTGCAAATTGCCGTGGCAAAGAAAAATATAGCAGGTACGGTCTAAAACTTATCATTTAACATCTGGTTTTTCTAAAAAAACGTCTGCTTATATTAAATCTGTAATTTCTTGTTTTAAAACAAAAAAGGACCTACAGTATTCTATTGAATATCATGTAATATTTCTAAGAAAGTCTTCAAAATTGCATTAGGACTACATTTTTAAAAAAAAAAAATGCCGCCTACGACCTTCTCTTAATTGTTAATTTGCAGGCATTGCTATCATGTTAATATTAACACCCACATAATTTTTTTGGATTTTTTTTTGTGGTCCTGTTTTTGTTAAATGTTGCCTGTTCTAATATATACAAGGGATTACGGCGAATGAAAAATGCGAATTTTTTTTCGAAAATGTTAGATGAAAAGTGCGAAACAAATCAGATATATACATGTGGAAAAAAACTTAAAAATATTAGATACTTGAACTTCAATATGCAAAGTGTGGTAAATATAAGTTAAGTTTACTTACATGTGATCTTTTTTATTTGACAAGTCAGGGAAATTGAGTTGCAAATTTTGGTATGAACCCTGATATAGGCCAAAACCGCACATTCATAACCTTATAGGAAAATTTCCTTACCATTTCTACTCCTCTCAATATGAAAAAAGGGCTTCGCAAAAAATCCGTTATCATGTTGAATCCCTTTTCTACAGTCTTAAGGGAAATTCTTCACGTGTCTGTTAGAAATTAAGCAACGAAACATTTTATGTAATTCTTAGTTAAAAATGTACGATGAATGTTCCTTGTAGTAAACTACCTTATAAATTACTAGTTGATAGCACTTTCTTCTCTTTCCTCGATTACTTATGTCTACGTAACCAATTTTTAATTATGCCCATTCAGAAAAACATGGGGCTTTTGGATTATAGTATAGACCTGATCTCTGCTAAGCCTAATTAAGTAATTAAGATCAAAACGAGCAATAGAAGCATATTTAAAGGAGCATGGCAATGCCTGGACTTACCTGTTTAATCGCACTTGCAGGGAGAAACTGACGTCAGTGTTTACGACTCAGAATTTCATAATCATAAAACGTAGGCTATCACTTGCTGGACGCCAACAGTTTTCATCAAAAATGTTACAGATAAGGTCGTAATATTGCAGATCGTAACCTAGAGATTATCGAGGATAGTCGTCATTTTGTTGATGATAACACACTATAACGAATTCAAATGGCGACAATACACCCCTTTTTGAATTTCTGATATAGATCGCTCCATGTTGGCTGTATTTGCTACATGTTCATGTAATTTCATATCGACTCTGACACCCCATATGGAAAAAAATGCATTTTAAATGTATTATTTAAAATACATTTACAAATGCATTTTAGAATATATGTAGATTGAGTCCTAGAACAACCTGGGAATGCATTTTAAAATGTATAGCGAAATATGTTTGGAAATGCATTCATAAATATATTTCATTATACATGAATTAATGTATTTGAAAATGCAAGGGCAACCTGGAAATCTTTATGTAAATGATACCAAAAACACTACACTTGGAAATGTACCACGTTTATTACTAAAAAAAATACTTACAGGGTGTCTACTTATCTGGAAACCTCAGGGAATCTTATTTTAGACTCGGAAAACTCAAGAAATTTCATTCTCAGAAATTAGTAGACACCCTGATTTACAAATGTTTTGTCTTTATATTCATATCTCGATTCAAACGCATAATTTAAGATGTTAATTAAAGTAATAAGCAAATAATTCTTGAGAGCCCATTTGCATTGTATTTTTATGAGTATTTCATGTTAACCAGTGAACGATTGTGAAATTTAATTTACCAATACATTCAATTGTTTGTTATTTATAAATGCATTTGATGATCTTATTTAAATATATTTGAAATATATTTCAAAATACATTTTCATGTAGAGATGCATTTAGAAATACATTTTTTAAATTCCAATGTATTTAAAAATATATATTTATAATGCATTTTTTTTCAATATGGGACTGTAAAAAGATTCGTCGAGTGGCAAATGTTCTCGTATGGTAAATGTTGCTCATCAATATGTAACCCAAAATGGTATTTTTGGACAAAAGACGTTGCCACGTATTGCAGTGTCAAAGACAGTATTTTGTAGTAATATGTTTAGTCTAGTAGTATATAGCAAATTGTACGAATAAACCTTTATATGCAATACTGGATTAGGTCATCTTACATGTATTTGATACATGCTAATCCTGGGAAATTAATGTTGTGTACTGCCAATTTTGACATGTGCATTTAAAATGCTTGTATTACATATGACCAATCATATGCAGTGTTATGAAATAACAATTGATGGTGTAACGGTAGAGAAATAAACCACACCAAAATCAACAATAGTTCGTATTTTATTGCAAAAGTTATTTTTAATGGCTAAACCATCACATTCACACATGTATTATCGTTTAAACATTCTATGCAAGGTTATAACAGTGTTGAAATTTGTATACTAAAGTTCTAAACCCCTTAGGTCCTTTAACTGTTGTCCACACGCATATTAGTGGCACATTTTGATGAATTATATAGCTTATGGACACCTTTATAACTTTTTACCCTTTCGACTTGATCTATGTAATCATCCCGTGCGTGTTTGTCATATACAAATGATTGAACCTTTGATGTCAATTTAAACCACGTAAATGTTACCATTAGATCACATATACTTTTTCAATTTTAAATTATATGGCGCTTTTATTTTGGAAAGATGGTTGGGTCATTGAAATGCCGATCTGTATTGTGTTCCTAGCTATTTAATCGTATTTTTATCCAAAAATAAACTGGGTGACTAGCAATCTGGAAAACTTGGAAAATCTAGAAATGTCAGGGGATTTATTTGGTCTGGAAATGTCAGGGAAATTGACCTCATTTATGGAAATTGTATGGTCCTACTGGATGAAACTAACAAACAAATAGCCGAGTTTGATGCAGCATTCAATGAACTGCGTCCATGTTAAATTAAAATTGACTTAATGTATAATGAACATGTTTATTGTTAGAATCCCAGTTTTGAATTACTCATTTGCTCATGTTTGTATCACGAGTATTATTTGCTTTGGACACATTAAAATTTTGAAAGGAACATAAATACTGCATGCAAATAGGTTAATATAGGTTAAATAGGCAATACACACGACTTTACCCTTTTTGATTTGAAATTGGTATTAGATCCATAAAAAAGCTTGCTTTAAAATAAAATTGTCTGCAAATTTTGCAAAAAAAAGTGTCTGGAAAACCTGGAAATGTCAGGGAAACTGGATTCAAGCTTCGGCTAGTCACCCTGAAAAAATATAAGATGCTGTTTCTTAAAATAGTGAATTTTTTAAATACTGTTTTGAAAGATTTTGGCAGGACAGCTGTTTAAGCCGGAGGACCCTCGACCATGGTTCGAGATCTCTTGTAGAAGGAAAAAGCAATATCCCCAATGAAAATGAAAGAGACGATTATGCAAAGTGCCTGAAAGATAGAATGCAAACCTCTACTTTATCATCATAATTTAAGATGTGTTAATGGTAGCCAAAATGGCAAGATCGAATCCAATGTCTTACCCCTGCAAACTTGGCACCACCATCTGATGTCCCAGTAAAATTATTGCATATTAGCGACCCAGTGATGATGTACAAGAAGAAGCCAAACACGCTTAACAGTGGACACTGAAAAATGAAGATTACATGTGAAGGTGTGATATCATTCTTCAACGTCTACTATTCAAACTTACAAATATGCCTTCGCTCAACTCCTTTTCCTCTACGAAGAAGCATAGCATGATGATTGGAAGGAAGATCCACGTGTATCCACACGTGGCTATGCTAAGGATGTTTTCTCGTACAAATCCGTAGCGTGTAAATTCGTAAGTTACGAAGATGTAATTGCGTCCTTTAAAGGGAACGTCGTGTGGAAACATGAAGAGTTCTGTTTCGGGGTATTGAGCCGTTAATGCGAAACACATCAAGCACATGAACTGTAAGGACAATGAATCGTTATTATTGCATTTAAACACAGTAACGCATTATATACGGTGAAACCCCTCTAGTTGGACACCTGTGTAATTTGGTTCCGGGCGTATACCACATAGAATTAACATTTTGGGGCAACCCGTAACTCTTAAGTTGGACAGTGTTTCATGCAACACGTAAGTGAAAAACTCTTACATGTCGGACAAAATGTGTTAATTGCCACATAGGTGGTCAATGGCCCATTTCGGCAAAATATCCTTTCCCACACCCCTATTACCCTGTTCGCAACAAGCCTATGAAACGCGCTTGCCAACCGAAACTAGTTTGCTTTTTGCGATGCGAACGCTACTGGTAGTACTGCAACTAGTTTGCAAACCAACTGAAGGCAGGATGTTCAACCTGTGTTTCAGGAAGACAGTTCAGCTGTGAACCACGTTTGATGTGACGTCATCCAGTGTTGCTACTAAAAATGTCCCTACCGATTCCATTGCCGCAGCACTGCAAAGGAATTTCGTTTTGCTGCTGTTTCTTCGATTTTATTACTAAGGCAAGGTTAGCAAGAGCTGTTGTCAGTCAAAGCAATGGAGATAACCGCAGTCATTTTGGAGTCCAATATACTGTAAGTGATCAGGCAATTGCAACTGGGATCACAACAAGCAACTCACGTGAACCCTCATGTTGACGAAATGGCCTTTTTATCTGTTCCCACACAGTGACGAAAACCCCCTCATTCTGGGGAAAATGTAACTTACTATATTAGACAGTTAGAGAAATTTCGTACGAAATAAAATACATGCCCTTTCGTATTCGTACATCTTTATCAGTAATAAAGATGTGTGACCATACATATAGTTCTGCTCTATCCCTATGAGTCCCTATTGGCAATGAGTAACCATCAATAGGGATTTATTTTACGAATGTCCCCATTGCCGTGATCACAATGTTTTCTACGCATGCGCACCTTTTTTTCCGATTATATCGTGTGAGTACACATTTCGCACGTAGTTTTCTTAACATTTCGCCGAAAACACATTTTTTGACACAGGAAATGACGTCAAAAGGTAACATTTCGTACGAAATTTCTATAACTGTCTATTAGCTTTTTTATTGTAAGCAGCTCCAACATTTTTTTCTATAACTTGGAAAACTCTCTAAAGTTACGCTCTCACGAGTCAACTTGTGTCGAACAACACTTTTGGTGCGCAAAAATTGACTCGTGAGAACGCGGCTTTACTCGGGTACTTTTGGAATGAACCATATATGTGTTCAACATAGAAAGGTTTCAATGTACTGTTAGGAAGAATGGAAGATGCTCACGAATTCAAAGCATTTGACCCAAAATATCGGGTTTTTCGCGGTGGTCATCATCTTGTCAGCTTGTTTCTGGTTTCTGCGTCAGATTCTGGAATGGAAAAACCCACTTGTTGAGCATTTTGTTCAACTTGAGGAGACATTAATATTTACTGAGATATGGCCCATATTGTAAGCATACCCTTCTGCTTCACAAGAATAAAAAAAATATTCGATAAAAAAAATCGAAAAAGAAAACCAATATTGGGACAGACAAGTTTTGGATTCAGCTTGTTGTCCTGCAGTCTTGTTCACCTTTTAATATCGAATAGGCCTACCTTGATTGCACTTGATTTTTCGTTTATGATTCTGAAGTAATCCCACCAGATTCTCACCAATATTGAATGGCGTGGTTCTTCCTAATAGCACGATCTCGTAGCCCTATATTTTTATGTTCCCTTCACCAAGGTTGACTTCCACACACCTTTGACTCAGGCTCATTCAACCTACAATATTTCATGCAGACATTATGTGTATGTGGCGATAAAAAACAAACTGTTATCTGGGAATTAGTGTGCGGATTTCTGGCTGTCATGGTATCGGACTTATCAAGTAGTTAGGCAGATAGAGCAAAACGCAATCAACGCATGCGTAAATAAAGGTAGCAACATTTCTGGAAATCTACAGATAAATTGATTGTAATGATATTTTTCTCTCTGGTAACAATTTTGGGGAGTCTGGTGACTGATCTGGCAGGAACAGGAACAGCAAGTGTGCTGAGGGTGTTCATGGAAACAAACTACAATGAAGAAGATCGATCTGGAACCGTCATCTTTGTATAAAAGTGAATCCAGTTTTTTCATAAGTTCTTTTTTGTACGAGAATTCGTTTTTATTATAGAAATAGTAAATTTGTGTTCAATAATACAAATTCGAAGATTTTCAAAATCGTGAAATAAATAATTGTTATCACGCTATCAATTACTTTAGTTTATCCCATAAGGAAAAAAACATATATTAAGAATATACTTATTACGATATATTATCCATATATATGGAAAATATACCAATTTGGCCTGCTTTCATATTTTACGGTATAGGTATCTGAAATATATTGGTAATATATTATAAATGTTGTTAAAATATATTTGTAATATATTGTATCATGTATAAAATAAATATACGGGGAATATATTGCACGTAAACACGCACATTTTTTCCATTAATGTGACATCTGTATTCATTATGAAAAATGTACAGTTTTAATATGAATACATTTGTCTTCGTTATATATTATTACCAAAATATTTGTCATATATTACAAACATAATTCCTTTTTTTTAACATTTATGTGCAATGCTGTATATTACTAATATATATCTGTATATTTATAATATATTACTCACATATAATTTTTCCATATTGGTTGATACTTGTTTTCACGTTTCTACTCGCTTTCAATAGAAAGTTGATCGACCAAAATTGACTCGTGAGAATGCAGCTTATAAAGGCATCTTGTTTTTACATAATTTTTTTATTACGAGAATTCATTTTTATTATAGAAATAGTAAATTTGTCGGCAGTAATTTAATTCGAAGATTTTCTAATTCGTGAAATGAATAATTGTAAGCAAGCCTTCTTTTACTTCAGTTTATTATAAAAATCGTTTATTTCAAACATACATGGTGAAGCTTGGGACAGCATAAAAAGTCCATAAATAATGTTCACGAGGTGTTGTTTGTAGAAATAAATACACGTATAAAAGTGCTGCGTTGTCATATTATTTCTACCGGTGTACCAGAAGATTTCATAATGTCATTTCTTCTGGAAACAAAATGATTTAGCTCTCCATTTTGAAGCAACGCAATAAATGAAGTCCGCGAGGAAAATGATACCAGTGATTATAAACAGGACCTGGACGGATGATGGAAAGCAAAATAAGTTTTTTTTCGAATGCCCATAACATGTATTGTTTTTTAAAATTAAAAATTAAAAAGATTTTTAAGAAAGCTGAGAGATTATAAGAAATTTGTTGCCAAAGAGTTTGTGATATTCCAGTTTTACGACCTATCTTTATACAATATTGTAATACTTGTGTTCCAAATGCGATTTTTTTTAAACTAAAATGTACAATTTTGAAAATTAATTTCGTCTTGTCCATTTGTCCTAAGAAAGACTTTTTATTGCTAGGTTTTTAGGGATGCTACTCCTGCATGAAAACAGTGTACACGTAGATTTGTGACAATATTTGACTTACCGATATGATTATTTGGTTGTTTCTGTCATAATGAACGCCATAATAAAGTTGGATTCCTCCGCTGGTAACGAACACCACGAAGCCAACTAACGTAAAAACAGGGTCCTAAATAGCAAATACATCATTGCGTTATCATTTTATTAAATTCCCAATAAAATACCTCAAATAGTTGAAAATGTTGGCTTACCACCATGGTGCTTTCATATACCTGCCGGTATCGAACGTAATTTACCAGAAGCACATTTTGGATAATTAAAGTGTAAGCAACAACGGCAACGATGTACAAGTTGTGACGTATGGCACAGTGTCTAGCGCTGGTTTCTCTAGGTGAGCACAGGATAATAATTTGTCCATATATTGCAGATAGTATGAAGCATAACTTGCCAAGGATCTGAAATTATAGTCGCAAGATCTTTGTATACTTATAATAACATTAATAACATCATTATTTATACATGTATGTCAAAGAAATTAATGGAAGATCAAATGACCTTTATACATGGTTCATACCGTCAGGGAAAGTCAGGGAAATGAAATGTGGTCAGGGAAATGTGGACATTTTGCCCAAAAAGTCACGGAAAGTGAGGTGGGAGTCAGGGAAAACTTTCAAAAAAATTTTAATTTAAATTTTGTGACTGGAAATATTTAACCTTTAATTCATTTTTGTGAAAAACACTCTATGAATTACACCTAAAATTCTTTACTTCCACAGTAGAGTTTTACAAAAATTTCTCCTACGGCGTTCCCCTTTAAAGAAACGGGCTAAAATACATCGAAGAAATATGTTTAAATCGAGGGACAATTTCTGGGATTGGTCAAGGAAACAGTTTGTCAAGTATTTCTATATAAATGTTAAATTGCAGGCGTTATTTTAAATGCTTAATTGCAGGCATTGCTCTCATGTTAATATTAGCACCAATATATTTTTTTAGAATTTTTTTGTGGTCTAGTTTTTGTAAAAATGTGCCTACTGCGTTCTCAATTCTAAACTATTCACAGGATCGCGGCGAATGAAAATACGATTTTTTTTTCAAAAATATTAGATGAAAATTGTGAAACAAATCAGATATATGCCTGTGAAAAAATTTAAAAATATCAGATACATGCACTTGAATGGACAAAGTGTTGAAAATAAAGTTAATTTAACTTACATGTGATATTTTTATTTGATTAGTCAGGGAAATTGATCAGATTTAATCAGGAAAAGTCAGGGAAATTGAGTTGCAAATTACGGCATGAAGCCTGTACTAGTAAAATCCTAGTTTTTGCCATTAAAATGAGACGATCCCTACGTGTTAAACAAATTAATGGAAGATCAAATAACCTATTTATGGCAAAAGATAATTTAAGACTTACCCATGTTGCTAGCTTAAGCCAGAAGACTGGTCTATGGGTTACTTTTGATTGACTGCTTTGTTCTTCGATGTCATGAGACATGGTTGATAGACTAGCAAAATTCGATGATTTTCAAGCCCAACAGCCTCAGTGTATCTCCTATGTAATTATCGATGATTTTATGCATATACTCCAGCCTGGTTTTGCGGATGTGGTTGTGGCTGACATGGTCGTGTAACAGTAGTTTGCATTTCAGATGACAGGAATGTGGTCATTGGCTTCGAGGGAATTTAAACCTTTTAATTTCAAAACACAAAGAGTAATGCACCGCATTTTCTTCTTTTTTGAATGAAAATACCGTATCGTTTAATGAATAGGTTATTGAACAGCTTTTTCATAACAAAGATTACACTGCAGCCGAGCCAGGCAGTGCTTTTGACTATTGACGTGACTATCTGCCACTGTTCGTGAATCACGGATTCGCAAACAGTGAAACAAACTCCGTATTTATCAGTCACGTTTATGACGAACAAAACCAACGAATAATTTAATCGGCATTTATCTGTTCAACCCTTTATCCGGTAAACATAACTCTTCCGTTATGGAATTACAGTGGACTCCACTTAATGGAATCACATTGGGTCCAGGCTATTTCGATAACAATACCCGAACGATCGTAATATCCGAATAACAAGAAAAGGCGATCGTTACTTAATTTTAATTCTTTAGTACATATACATCGCATAATTTAAGTTTACAAAGATATTTGCAACTAAAAAAGAAAACTTATATTGGTTTGCTTTCAATTTTTCTGTGTAAATTTGTTAATGAAATTCTCATATTCATGCAAGTATTGTACAATATTAAAAAATCAATTGATCCAATGTATGCTGTCCACCGAGACAAATTTATTAGAGATTCTGTCATTTCAACATTTTTGGTGGTTTCTCAACTAAGATGCACCTTTCATATTCGTCAACGTCAAATTTATTTTCATCAGACCGTCATGTTTCAAACATTAGTAACATTTCTATAGCTTACATATTTCTAAAAAAAAATGCCGTGACCCGGATTCGAACCGGGGTTATTGCGGCCACAACGCAAGGTACTAACCACTATACGATCAC